>QBDW01015464.1:0-11329 GCA_003261595.1 Maconellicoccus hirsutus | reverse complement strand
GAGAAGGAAGACGGATCGGGGTCTTTGATTTGGCTGAAATTCTAGTATGTAGAAGGGTTTGAGTTGAAACCATCCCATATGAATTTTTAGCTCCCTAGCTCACCCCCAAGTGGAACTATGACCATTCAAAGTAGGATATTTTTCAAAAAAATCGCAGTTTTTACCCTCAAAAAGGAAGTCAAGCTCCGATGGTGAAAAAAACCGACCGAGGAGACTGCAAATGCTGGCATCAGCGTTCTCAAAAATATTTGTATTCGAAATCATAAAGTAGGTAGTTTAAAACTATTGAAAAAAGATTACAAAATTTTACCCATGAGCGAGGTTACTATGGCCCGCAAAACCACACCTCACTCTTAAACTCCCATTTTTAATCTTATTCGCGCGTTATTTTTGGGGCGATTTCTCTTCACTCAAGGAGATAACAACGTAACTGCGTAGTACGTATTACATATTACGTACACACTCGATTCTTAAAGCTCGACTTTTCCGAATCCTTCGAATCGATCACGCGGTAATTTTTCTCCCAAAGATAATCGATTTAACGAAACGTAATTTCCGATCACTCGAGGCGACACGCTAAAGTACCAGATTACTGCGACTCAGACGCTCGCAATTACGTGAAATAGTACACCATCGCATCGCGATATTCGATTCCCAACCGAGACGATTCGCCTTTTTTTTTGCCTCGTCCAGTACCTAGTCGGACTAATACGCATCTTCGATACGATGAATTGTGCGACGTTATCAGCTCGCGTATTGGAATTCGTTACGATGGAAACTGAACTGAACTCCGTCGTACGCTCGGGATATCGACATCGACGTCGACGTCGTAATAATATTTCTTCGGTAGCTAATACGCGGTGCAAACTCGTACGTAAAAGGACTTGTCGTTCTTACACTCGAATTAGCGCCGATATTCGTTGGTCTAATGTGAAATTGCTTTTCTCCAATCGTCTTACACATACGTACGACCGCAAGTAATCCACTTTTTCTTCCCCCCTCCTCCTCCTCCTCCTCTCGCACGAGCGTACGTTCGTGATAGCATTATCCATTCGCGATACAATATCTCGACTAAACCCAATCATTCGGTATAAATCAATCATTCGGGCGCAATTGTAGCAATCCAACTGGCACACGTTTGCGTTGATCGAGTCGTAAATCAATCTCACGTGTATTGCGACGCGAGTCCGCTCGATTGACATGGTTTCACGGTGCACGGTGGTTTGTGCCCAGTGCCCGATACGTATTACGTATCGCAACAAAAGCACACCTTTCACGCGCATTGTCTCGCAATCTAAAACAAAATGGCTCGGCCGCATCTCCGTATCCCGACTCCTTTATGGCATCATTTAAGGCGCAACTTTCGCAACTATTCTAAGAAAACGAGCTTTCGAACAAAGGCCACTTTTGCCAAGCTCATTCCACCATCCACCGTACCGCTTCTCTTGACAAGTTACACAAAATGGCTACTTTATAAACAATAAGATACCGACGACCGCGACGATAATAAAAACCGCCACCGTACAACCGATCCCTTATCTCGGCCACGAATTATTATCGACGAGCCTCGCAGTCGCTTGTCAACGCCAAATCGACGGTGAAATTTGCGCGAAATTCGACGTCCTCCCGTTGCCGAGCCGCCGTCAAATTACACGCCACGCTTGCGTTTCAAACTTCGTGTCCTGGAATTCGCACGATTTCCTTTCTCCCTCTTGTACCACGTAACGAGAGAGGAATTTTTTAAAGCGCAACCGTTGAAAAAAAAAAAATTCATTCGACGAATAATTCTTCGGCCGGTCGCAGATACTCGTATTTTCGTTTTCAAATTATCCGCGATGCTTCAAGTCACATACGTAAACGTTCCAGTTCACGGACAGCTTCCGTAGTTTGTCCTTTTCCTTCGCACCGATTTCACCCGAAACCATGAAAAAATCTACCGGAAAGTCCGTAAGTCAGATTTTCTACTCCAAGTATCCGTCGACTATTTTCATTCCAAGTTCTTCGCGTATACGCGGCGGCATGGCATTCAACGCATCGTTGAAAACTACACGTCCTCCGAACGAGGCAGAAAACGACACATGCGAACAGGGATAAAATACCAGATACTCCGAGTAAAATGCTTTCATTCCAGCACCGCATTCGCTCAAAATGGGAAAAAAGCAATTTCAAAATCTACCGCAGCTCTTTCCTCACACACGAGATACGAAAATAGCCCCAAACGAAATCCTTCGCTATGTAGCGTCTAGCATGTGTACGTATGTAATGTACTATTCCAATGCCGAAGCCTTCAAAGCGCGCAAATTTCAGAAATTTTTCACAGCAACAAACGCGATTGAACGAACGCCCGCGGGCACATACACCATATAAAATTTCCGAGAAAAATTCCATCCCAAATAATAATTTCTCTAATTTTCGTCTCTTTAAGAATCAATCGTGAAACAATTTCGAATGCGTCGAAACCACATCAAAAATTTCACCTCGTTCTCGGCGCACTATTCTTTTCGTATTTTCGCCACATACCTCCGCCACTTCGCCGTTCCACCTCGAAATAAATCCAAAACACCGCCAAGATATTCGCATCGACGCTGACAAAAAAATTCTCCGAACCTCATTACGAGTCTGGCGAACGCTGGGGGAAAAACGAAGAGAAAAACGAGAAAAAGCGTTAAAAAATAATCGCTGTCGCTCATAAACTGTTGCCCGAACAACAGCGAATTTTCGTTCAGATGGAACATTTACGCGGTACTTGAATCAATGAAACACACCGTATACGCGTATGTAGCATGGAACAAATGCGCCGCGACGACAACACTATACGTAGGACGAAGCACAGTAAAACTAAGCTTTCGGGTAGTTCGCTTTGTGAAAAAAAAAAAATTAAACGAATGAAATAAAGAACTGTTGATTTTATACAAAGAAGAAAAAAAGGGCCGACAAGAGAAAGAGGAAAACGACGAAACGTTAAATATCCAAAAGGCACGTTACGTGCGAAAACTGAAGAGTGTTGGTAGCGAACTAGCAGGTGGCCTGAAATGAAACAGTAAATTCTGGCGTATTTATTGTGAAGATAGCCATTATTTTAGGCGTAGTTTTTCCTCAACGGGGCCTCTCTTTTTCCTTTGCTTTGAGCGCGTACACGGCGATTTTTCTCCCTCTATTTTGCCAATCTCATGCCGCGGGCAGTGCGTCTTTCTTCGGCGATATTTTCGCATGATTTTTGAAGAAGAAGAAAAAAAAATCATACGTGCGCAACGAAATCGCTTACACCGTTATAACCTCGGTCCAGTATTAATCCTAGACTTTAGTCAAGCTGTTATTTGAAAAGTTTTCTCATCTACTCGTATAACCTTAATGTTATACGCTAACGGCAAACGTTCATTGGTTACGGACGCATTTTATTTACTCGGTTTTGCTTTCGACTCGGCTTTTACCCCGCGCTTGTAGCGCCCAACTATTTACCAAGATTTAAAATTGATTACATTCGCAAGCGTTTAATGAAAAAAGCCACCGATGTGAAATTGAATTTTTCCCTTCGCGTACTCCATCGTTTCCAGTACGTCTAAACAGCGCACAGCGCACAGTGTACAGTGTACACTACACGCTAGGAAGTAGGTGCACTACACAGTACACAGCTACATGTACATGTACGTATTGCACCGACCATGAAGATTTTTTTGATCGTCAACTGTCATTTTGACGTAAGAGCCTAATTAATTAGAGAATGTGGTTTTATATACGAGTACATACGAGTAGAATGATAGCCGTTTTCTTTGTCACCTTATCACGCCAGAATGAGCGAACTGAATTTCTTCAAATTTTCAACATAGTAAATTACTGGTAATTATCGTAAATACAGAAAGTTAACGGTAAGCTACCGAAAAACCGCAAATTTATGGTAAATCATCGTTAGTTACTAACTGTAAATCAACAGTAAATTACCGTAAAGTGGTGATGAAATACACAAAATGACGGTAAATTACCATAAATTACTGGTAAATTACCATTATTACCGGTAAATTAACATAAATTATCACTAAATTACCATAAATTACTGGTAAATTATCATAAATTACCAATAAATTACTATAAAATTAACGGTGGAGTACCATGAATTACCGGTAAACTATCATAAATTACCGTATATTATCGGTAAATTACCATCTCTCTTGCAGAAGCCATATTCTGATGTTCTTTTGGGAGCACGTGAAAAGGGAATACTTTAGTGATAAGCCATTTGCATACAATTAAATTGAATCGGTAAGAACCAAAAGGTCATAAGTCACAAAATCGCATTTTTCAGACATCGAAAAAAACTGATTTATTTCAAAACTAAATAATTTCAAAAATCGTAACTCCGCACATTGAAAGGGGATCACAAGACTCGATTTTTAGGCTTGGTTCGATTTCGAAATATTCAAGGAGCCCGGAGCTGCAGCCAATCAAACATTTTGGACTTATGACCTTTTGGTTCTGCACGGATCTAAAACTTAAAATACCGGCTCGAAAATGCCCTGGACTTATTACTACACTCAAGACTAACATGTTCACCTCAATCAAATACCTACTTATTAGGTTGATGCCGGACTAGGAGCTTATTTATGACGAAACGGAAAGAGTTCTGATTTCAAAAAATAAATTTCGCAAAAAATCGCTGTAAAAACTGCAGAAATGTCTCAAAATTATTCAAATTCGCAAAATATGTGTATTTTATTCATTTTTAACGATTCCCTGAAAATTTTTTCGATTCGGTGATTTTTCAAAAAAAAAAATAAAAAAAATGAACACTTTGAAATTTTATTGAGAAAAAGATCATTGTAAAAATTACAAAACAGGCTTAGGACTTATGACGTTTTGGTTCTGAACACTGTGTTGCGACGTTGCCAAAAACCATCTTCCGAGGCTGATACGCAAATTTCGACCTCGCCAGGAGATCCGCCGTATTTCAATACCCCCATTTACATAAAAAAGCTAAAATCGCCGACATGTGACTTATGACCTTTTGGTTCTTACCGATTCAATTAATACCGAGAAATACGAAAACCAACCGAAATTCTGCGCTCTACCTTGTTTCATCTACATACGACACGCATCCCGCCGAACACGTCTTTTGCAACCCTCAAACACATCTCAGCTCCATGTCGAAACCTCGTCAACCAGTCACTTTCAGCTTCAACACACCTCTCATATTGAACATCGCGAACGCACGTCATTCGCACGATACACGTCGAACAACGCGTAACCCGTAGTGAAAGAAAAAAAAACCACTCCCGAAAGACGACGCAGACAACCCGAGAGAAAACGCACGCGGCAATTAAAGCAATTGGGCGATCGACGTTACTCGAAGCGTACATGGCGCTTTGCCAAAGACCATCGATAATGAATCCAATTAACTGGTGTAAATGAAATACATCTTCGATATGACGCGCGCCAATCACCATCTCCTCGCACATGTTTCGCCTCAGGTGACGACACATTCCGTACAACCTCGTTCCGTTCCGCCGGGTCTTCGCCCGACTTCCCAAACGTCGAATTTGCGTAAACGCAATGAGAGCATTTCGAACAACGGCGAAAAAATTTCTAAATCGATTTATTAATAAATTTCAACGTACCACGGTCGGTCGTCGTCGCGTTTCTGCGTTTCGTATAAACGAAGGGTGTTCAGATCGCGCAGTTGTTTTCTCCATTCGGTGATTTAGATTGTAAACAACGCCGCATTAAAAACATCGCTACGCCAAGGGTGTATATTTAGACGAATTTACGATATATACCGTTTTTTTTCACCCTACCCCTCCGTACCGCCGCTTCGCTGGCACCTATTTTTTTTCCCATCTAACGGGTAACGCGATTAATAAACCAGCGCCATAAAATATCGGGTATTATGGTTGATGTACCGAAGAGCGACCTAATTCGTAAAATTAGAATTATTAAAATAGCGACATCGACGACGACGACGACGATAACGCATCACGTCGCGCACAGGTACACTCGTCGTACATGTTGCGAATACAGCAACACTCGTATTTAAAATTCTTTCCGCATATACGGAGATAATTTAGAGGACGCGATATGTCGTTTGAGAATTTTTCTCGCATGTGTTCGAGAATACACACGTAAAACGAGCGAGAACCGAGTCGAAAAACAGCTCCGCCATTCCGTCAGGTGATTTAACGAAGGAGGAAAAAAAGAGAGAAAAGAAAACACCGAACCGTTGAACCGTTGCATTTCCAACGTCGCGACCTTTTTGCATGGCTAATTGTTGAAAATTTCAGAAAAAAAAAACGGTGGGCGAAAAGCGAAATTTTCATTGGCACTCGTTCAACGTCAACGCGCCAAAATATTTGACAAATCTGACAAATTTAAAATGCAACTCGTCGCGGTACGCCTAATAAAATACATAATTACGAAGCAAACCGCGCCTCGATTCGTATATTGTGACTAAATATTCAAAGGGGGACGGGGGTCGCAACCTAATCGAGTGGGTGGGCGATGATACATATGTATTTTCGACAGCTTCTTACGCCCTCTTAAACGTAGTCTCGATTGTACGTACAAGTCGATTTTATGGTTGTTATTTATAGGGCTTTCTATACAGAATTCAGTTATATGAAAATTTACTTTGGGTTCGGCCCAATCCTTTTCCATTTTGAATTGACCCTGAAAATGATGACAAATGAAGAAATTGCTTCTTTTTCGACATATTAACAGCGCCAAGACTACCGGGGGAACCCTCACAGGTCACAAATTTGGGATTCGATAAAATTTGGTAGGATTGAAGATCACGTGGAAAAACCGTAAAAGTCAACTCGACCGTAATTCAACCCTGAATAGAAAACATTTCAACAATTCAAAATATTACCCCCAGATCTTGAACTGAGGTTAATTTGGAAAGCGTTCTCTCGACAATCTGCAAAAACTAAAACAAGAATGGATTTCAGACAGAGCAAATCGCCAAAAAAAAAAAACCATCACTATTTTCAGCTACCTCACACGACGAAAAACAACCACCGAACTACTTGTACTTATCAACATGCTAATTGCGCGATTCCATTTCTAACAACAAACTCCCATACATTATTCCACTCTATAAACATTCCTGTCCAACACATGCGATCCGTACGACAAAATTATCCACGAAAACAAACGACAACTCGGTTCGTGCGCTGTCCACACACACACACACACACACGCGTGCGTCTCCACGCAGAAATTCGCTATCGATCGATACGTCAAAATTTTCGCCACGTTAAACCACCGACCATAATTTATTTCTCTTGTGTCAATACTATTTATAAATCAATTTCCTCCGCTTTAACGTTCATTACCGAAGTCGGTAACGGTAGTACGCTGCTCAATTATTTCGGCGAGAAGTTACACCTTTTTCGAGCACTCTTATTAACGTTTTCATATCAATCGACTCGGACTCGGTCGACGCCACGTTTCGCCAAATTAACCGTACACCGTCGTCGTTCTATCGCCGCGCCGCGCCCATGGCAAAAAAAAAAAGCGAAAAAAAGAACCTACATCGGTAGCGTCCGATTTTGCTCCGCCAATACCACGCCGCCGCCCGTTCACAATCGATCCGAATAGGGCAAAATTACGATTACCGAGTTATAACGAGCTCTCGACCAGCGTCGCGAGCTACGAGAAAAATCATTAATATCCGAACGTCGTCGACGTCGCCGGCCGACTTCCACTAAAATGAGAAATTTTCCAGCGTAGAAACTTGTTGCTGCACCGGGTTCCATATTAAAATGTCATTCTAGCGAGTAGATACTATTACAAAGGCGACTCTTTCTCTTCTTGTCGTTTCGTCGTTCTAATAACGAAGCTTATTAGATCTATCGCGCGCGACTGGAGAGAAGAAAAAAGGAGGAAACATATTACCAACGAAAGTAGTTAAGATTACTACGTACAACTACAAACGGAGTGCAAAGGACAAAAAGAGATTTCATTTGAAAAACGGCGTGAATAATAAGATGAGAAAGTCGTACGCGAAGTGACGCAGGGGAACGCTGAACTCTTGTAGTTCGCGTAGCAATCATCCAGATCGTACAGATTGCGTGTTTCTACAGATACGCTTTCAAAACAATATTTTCATTTTTAAAGAGCCAAAGAAAATCGCGTAATAGCTTTCATTTTGATAAATGGCGACGACACGACTACGCCAGTAATCACTTTCCAAATAACGAAACAAGTTGACGCTAAGGTGCATTGCGCATGAAACATGCGAGTAGGAGTTTTGGATTTTTGTTCAGCTGAATATCCCATTTTTTCAGTAGCTTAGTGGTATGACACCATTTTTAGGCGAGTAAAATAACGTAAAATACTCTAACAAATCATCGCTATCTGGGAAAAACTCGACGAATACTCAATTTTAGACGCGAAATTGAGGAAGAAAAAAAAAACGAATACGGAAGTCCTATTACATGCATGCAATTGCTGCGAGTGTATTACAAGCGCCAACACAGCCTCATATGCGAGTGTCTCAAACTAGATGACCTCGGGTAATGTTATTCGACCTTCATACGTCACCATTCAAGAGTATCGTCACAGTAAAAAGTGGTTTGACTGGTTTTTCTTAGTTTAAAACTGGCCATTCAATAGACCGATCGACCTTCAAGTCACCATTCAAGAGTATCGTAACGGTAAAAAGTGGTTTGACTGGTTTTTCACGATTTATAACTCGTTAGTTCATATGTAGATTATTCGACCTTCAAGTCACCATTCAAGGTTATGGTCACAGTAAAAAGGTGGTTTGACTGGTTTTTCCTGGTTCAAAACTCGTCATTTAATAGACCGCTCGACCTTCAAGTCACCATTTAAGGTTATCGTAACGTTAAAAAGCGGTTTGACTGGTTTTTCTTGGTTGAAAACTCGCCATTTAATAAACCATTCGAACTTCTTACACCACTACCCAAGATAATCTAAATCAAAGAGCCAAAAAACTCGATCAAAACGCACATCAAGAATCATGCAACTCTGTTTAGCAAAAAACCTGATTCACCGGTAGCATTCCACTCTCACTTGTGAA
Source organism: Maconellicoccus hirsutus (assembly GCA_003261595.1). Lineage (NCBI taxonomy): Eukaryota > Metazoa > Arthropoda > Insecta > Hemiptera > Pseudococcidae > Maconellicoccus > Maconellicoccus hirsutus. The sequence continues at coordinate 2,298 of QBDW01015464.1, read as the reverse complement.
AAGTTTATAGTGAAACTTACGCCACACTACTCTGGACTATAGCCTACACCACAAATTAGGGCAACCAATTACCCTTGCTTCCATAAGCGCCTAGCCTACGAGTATTTCCGATAACTTAGCGTCATGAACTTTACTCCACCACGTACTTCATCTTCGTTGCGATCAAACCATCTCTCGCAATAGACGGAAACCGTTCGAAAGGAATCGTACCGTTAAAAGGTATAAAAAATTCGGCAAGATTGAGACTGCTTTTCGGAACAAACGCGATAAAAGAACACCGTTCATTTCGACTTAACACGCCACAAACGCGCACCATAAAGAAACTCCGAAAGCGCAACCCAAAAGGTAGCGAATAGGTATTTCATCCGGGGAAAAATTTTAATTACATTTTTCGCCGTTTTCAAAGAAGACTCGGACGAAACCTACGAAGAAAAAAATTACTGCGCGTTTCTCCGGTACTATATCGAAAATAAATCTAGGAAATTTCGATTTGCGGTACCTAACGGTTGGAATCGTTAGACATTTCACTTTTTCACAAAATTACACACCGATAACCGCGCATCGCTACCTGTATCTGTATCCCATTTCCAAGAATCGACGTATACGCAAAGTTTAAGGGATGACAAGCGTCTAGCTCCCACGAGAGACCGCTACACAAAATACGTTATCGAGAAAGTCGACTTCGTCTTTCTCTCTTTCACCATACGTCGATGTACTCTTTCGCTTTGTGTTATTCGCTTGACCGACCTTCGTACGCGTTCTATTTTATACTTCATTTTTTTCAATCATTGACTCGGCTATAGTTTCACGCATACGTCACAAAACGACATGTACGAGTAAAAGGTGCAGCGCCTTTTGATTATTTAGTCGATTTACACGTTTGTGTACGTATATTTTTCGAAAGCTGGGAAAAAGAAAAAAATTACTACACGAATACGTATTATTCACCTATCGAGTTCATTTTCCTTTTTTCGGTCGACGTTGTTTTCAGGAAAGCAGCGCACAAAGGACGAGAGCAGGGAATAACCGAACAGCGGGTCTGATTGCAGTCGATATACTTTTAAAATATTTATTTACCATGTTACGTTTCAAATACAAGGGTTCTTTTTTCGGTGATATAATGATTATCGGTTGTTGTTTACCAAGTTCACCCCCGTCGCCTCGCCAGCAACATATACTTGCCCTTGTCGATACACACAAACATATAGGTACTATAAGATTTGAGAAAGAAAAACACACCGATACTTTCATTTAAAAATAACACCGACCGTCGTAACGTTTTCTCGTATTTCTATACCAATATACCGGGCCAGCATCTCCACGTGTACATCGTATAACTATCGTCTACGCCGCAACCACCCACCCCGCGCGCCCACTCAACCCCAAAAACAAGAAAAATACCTCGAGGAATTCTCTCGCATATAACCTAAATTCCATTCGAAATTCGCCGAGCCAAAACGCGACGGAAGTTACTGATTTAATTACCGAATGTTTACTAATTGTAATTGAATCGTTTCGAATTATTTGTTCAATGCGGTACGCGTCATTATAATTATTTGCGTTATCGCTTTTTCGAGTAAATAACGCGATTCGCGCAGATGTCGGTGCCGTTGTATCAATGAAAACCCTGAAAATTTCATTTCAACCTTGGTCAGCGACGAAGGGGCGCAACATTTCGTTGAAAAAATTCGCAATTTTAAAGGAGAAAAATATGTAAAAAGAAATTTCCAAGGTTATTTGCAAGAAACTTTTCAATGCACCTGAAATTTTCCAACTCCTTAAATTCTCGAAATAGGCTAAACAATTTCGTAAAATTTGATCATACGTACACCCCTCCCCGTTCTGAGTTCAATTTTTGTAATTTCATCGAAATCGTACCGCGAGCGAACATGTCCTCACAAAACCAGCATCACGTGCGAACGAACGCGCAAGACGAAAACCGAACCGACGAAACCTCGAACAAAACATCAATTTACATCATCGCGCCTCCGAGTAAACTATCAGTTACTCGCCTCTATCGTATACAAAGTGGGTATTATAATCGATGCGTAACTGAACGCGAAATACAACGCCTAAAGGCGACAATTTACGCGACAGAATTTACTCGTATATCTATGCGGCGAGCAGGCGAAGCCCAAATCATAAAAGGTTTCGGTATCGCCGAACCAGCGACGCTCTCCAATCGATACATCTTTATGTACGCGCCCTCGCGGTGTTGATGAAATTGCATACTTCCACGTATTTACGGTGTCGCACAACCCTTACCTACAAATAGCGCATATTCGCGCACTTGTTTCT
>QBDW01014903.1:0-12698 GCA_003261595.1 Maconellicoccus hirsutus | reverse complement strand
AGGCACTTTAATGGTCGCGAAGAACTCGCAAAGACACGCGGAAAATAGTTCCTCTCTGCGATGCATTATTCTCCACGTATCCAACGTATTTCGCGTTTATACGGCGAATATACTCTTCGCGAATTATTCATTTTAAACGTACGCGGAAGAGAGAGGAAAAAAATCAACCCCAAAAATAAACTTCTGTTCGACTATATCGCTTCGCAGTATACGATTTTTTTTTGCGAACGCGCATAGAAGAAGAAAAAAAACCTCGAGACGAAGAAACCATTGCGGAATTTATTATATTCATCCTCGTTATGTGTAAATCCGAGGGGGTTTTCGTTAACTTAATGCGAATCGAATTTAAATATCGACGAAGGCGGTAACGTACCAGCATTTCGACTCCTTTCCCAGTGTACTACGTAATAAAGACAAATTCCTTTGCCAAAATGTCACCGAAATCTCTTTCTTTCTCTCAATTGATTTTTATTTCTTTAATATTATAATATTATATGGAAGTAAATGTGATTTTTTACGCCGTCGTCGTCCGTACACAGCGGCGAAACGCTACGGCAACACTCTTTATCGCCGCCATTTATACTCGCTATGTTTTTCATTCCTCCCTTTCGATAGATCCCCTTACGTACGAATCCGTATATCACCCCTTGCCATCTTCTTCCGTAATACAATATTTTTTATTTTTTTGATACGTTTCTGCGCAAACAGCACGATGCTGCGAGTGAGATTAACCATCGGTGACAAATATTTTCCGCCTTACCCGGTATTTTTCGATTTGCGTACCAAGGATTACCATGTGCCACGATTCGAAGAGCTCGTTTCCCTTTATCTTCCCCTTCTCATTTTGTCTTATTTTGGTACGGAATTCGTTCGTATTTTGGAGCAGGTCGATGACATGTGATTTCTTTAAATATTTTATTCGAAAGGTGGAAAAAATTCATTAACAAATCCGTTATACAAGTTGTCAATTTTCGGTTCGTTTAAAAAGCTCATTTGGTTTTTGACATTTTCATGTCTTGGCTATGGCTCACAGAATCGAAAATCGTCACGAAAGAGCGTCATGGCGACGTGTCATACTCATGAGTGACGAATGATGGTCTTAATATTTTCACATCATGATGTCATAACAAGTCATTGTTATGGCGACATATCATGATCATGAGTGACATGCACGACGACACAGGCCATTGTCATGGCGACGTGCCATACTCATGAGTGATGAATGATGATCTTAATATTTTCACATCATGATAACACGTCATAGATGACAAGTCATTGTTATGGCGACATATCATGATCATGAGTGACATGCACGACGACACAGGCCATTGTCATGGCGACGCGCCTTGCTCATGAGTGATTCTTGATATTTTTATGTCATAATAACAATTCGTAGATGACACGTCATTGTTATGGTGACATATAAATGTGATGACTTGTTGTGATGAACGTCGTTAGAATGGTCAAATGTCATGGTCGTGAATGACATATAACCATGCCTTGGTGATATGTCGAATGACATGTTATGGTGACGTCTCATGATCATGTTATGATGACATGTCATGGTAATATCTCATGATCTTGTTATGACATGTCATGGTGACCTGAATAATGAAATATTAAGGTAATAAGTCATGGCGTTGTCATGATAAAAGGCGTGGTGATGATATGTGATGACAAGTCGGGTGATTATTTTTCCTCTTGAAACGTGTTATGCGTCATGTACTCATGTTTAACGAAAAACAACTTTTTCACGTCACCATACTATGTCATAGATGACTGTTCATTGTTATGGTGACGTGTCATGGTCAGTAGTGACATGTGATCATGTCATGGTAGCATGTCAAGTGACGTGATATGATGACAAGTCATTGTTATGGTGACGTGGCATGGTTGCGAGTAGCATGTGACATCAAATGACATCTTCTGATGAACATCATTTTCGCGGAATGACGTGAAATTTTTTTACAGTCGTTTCTCGCAGATTTTTCAAATATACTCCCAGATGCTGATATCTTACTCCCTGTGGAATGCCTTCGAACCCCTACGCGCACAATTTTTCAAAACTACCGTGGTCCATCAAACGTTTTCAATCTCTTAGTCGACAACTTGCTGACAAAGACTTGGTAATAAATTTGCATTCTGTGCCACCCTGTTCGCACATTACACATACCTACACCAAGCACCTCAGCCATATTCGCTCTATAAACACCAAACACTCTCGAGCATCATGTAAATTACTCGCGGTATAACCATCGAGCCATCACAGAGCTTAAAAAACGTTCACCGAAAGCCCTTCATTATACATCGCGCCTCATAAAAGACTCTCTACTATGAAAAATTTCCTCGTATGCTGCGCTCATATATACGTCACGCGTACCATAAATCACGCACTCCTTCGACACCTCACGCAACCCGCCTTACGTCGTCTTGGCAAATATACTCGGGAAAATTACCGAATAAACGCTAGGTTGAATTGCGAACAATGAGAGAACGCGTATGTGCCCGACGACGCGAACGATCATTAACAATGCGTACTTCGCAGCATCCGATTATAAATTTAAAATCAGACAGGTACGGAATTCCGAGGCGAAAATGAAACTACGTCGTGATTTACGATTGGCTTTGCGACTCGGTGCCGTAGACAAAACGTCATTATGGGGACTTTTCTTCGACCGAATTCGTTCATTTGGCGTAAACGCTCCGAGTGTAGTCGTTACTTGGTAAATATGCCGCGAGGGGTAGGCCATGTAATCGACGAGAGTTGTTTTTTTATTAAAATTGAATTTTTAATGGAGTATTTTCCAGATGGAGATTTTTCTTTGCTTATATCTTACCTTCGGCGGGATCATTTTACACGTCATAACCACGCCATCTCAGTACACCTCTCGTTTACGTTGAATAATTCACTTTTCGACGCTTACGTTGCCCCCTCTCGCGGAGCCTCGCTCCGAAGTCGGCGTATAAATAAAACAAAAGTCGCTCGGCTTAGTTTACATATACGATGAAAGTTTGGCTAACATAATAAAACGACTACATTCGTTTTGGGACCAAGCCCTGCGCTCGTTTTGCGGTTTATCTGCCGCAGTATTTATGCGCTATCATTAAGTTAGCGCGGAAATCTTGCGAGATCTTGCTTCTTCGCATATATGCTACACTCGACGAGAGGTATTATTTTCGCGCGAAATACATTTCTCCGCCAAGTTTATAAGCTTCGCGAAGCGTATTAGCGAAAATTCGCCCCGCCGCGAGGCGAGAAGAAAAGCCCGTGAAAAAAATTAACCGCCGAAGTTCGGTCGTAAATTTGAAATTGCGCACGCTTCTTTAGGCGCGCCGTCGTCGAACGCCGTTCAAAAAATGACCCGATTTTAGTTACTTCGCCGAGCGCCGCGTCCGCAAACCTCGTAATGAATTATATTCCATAGCGAGGTAATTATAACCGCCATTAGGTAGCGCGTATAGAAAATGCAGGCGCTTCTACCCTTCGGAAAATCTTGGGAAAAAATTCCGACCAACGACGAAGAAATACGTTCGCAAGAAAGAAAGGCGACGATGCAATTTAAAATTCTCGTTCGTTTTTCGCGATAAACAGCGCGGCCGCGTGCAACCAGCGACGGTTCGGGCGTGTAGCGGGGAGGATTTATTAAATTTGTGTACAGATAAAATTAGAAAGTCCCCGCGTCGTCGACCAGCCGGCAATTTGTTTACGTTGGGTACATTTACTTCGCCAACGATACACGGAATTTTAAGACGGCTAATAATATGTTCATTTACATATTAAAGCACTTAAAAGAGATTTATAAGCGGCGTAAAGTTAGCAGCAAAAAGGGTGGTTTTTTTCTCGAAAGGGTGCTTATTTCTTTTCAACCTCTTCCTAGTTTTTTCATTTCGTCTCGCGTAAACGTGGCGTTTTCCGGTAATTCGATTTTTTTCGTTGTTGTTAACGAAGCACGGCGATGTGGCCGGAGTTATTCGACACTTGATGAAGTCTTCGTCAGATGGGAGACCATGGGCGAGCTTGGGGTGAGGCAGGGATCGAGGCGTGTGGGTAACCCGCAGCGACCCTGGTTTTTTACGCGTATTTGACGCGGGGTAGCGTAGTTTACGCAGCAGGTGTAATACAGCCGGACCATGCGGTGTATTTGTGTACAAGCGCTTATCAGGATCTTTCGAGGGGCGTGAGTGTACCTGTTGCTATACGCGGAGTGCCGTCTACCATGGGTTCGGTTTAAGAGGGGTGCTGAAATGACCAAATGTTTATATAGTAGTAGTAGTAGATATATTTGTTGCAATCTGTTACATTGTAACATTTAGCTTCGCGGGAATTGAGGATTTTCAACCTCTGAAAGATTTCAGATAATGTAGATTCAAAATCTGACACAGTAATGATCCATCACCAGAAAGAAGCTCCCAAGTAACCAAAAGTAGGAGGAGCACGAGACTCCCCACCAATCCCCATTGCACCTTCAAGGGTAGGGATTGTAAAGAGAAAGTTGTACATATGAGGTTCTATTGTTAGGGGGTAAGAAATCAGTATGAGTTAACGTTAACATACTCCCCCGCGTTGCAAACGCAACACTAGTAGACAGGTTTTCTTGCCGGAATTTCTGGGATGTGTATCTTCCCTTAGAGGCATTTCTAAGGATATGGAAACTTTTCTGTTCCACTTGTCCTAAATAGGTTTATGAAATTTGGCCAATGCTACAATAATGCCATCATAACTACATTTATTTGTTCAATTTGGTACCATAAGTGGGATACACATCCAGATCATATACATATTGTTTTCCTTTTGGCCAAGAGTAATACATAATTTGTACTTGATATAATCTTGCATAAAGTTCCGGTAATTTGTGAAAGAAGAACAATCACTCGTCCAAATTCTGTAGAAACACTAAATTTGAACAAGATCTTTTTATCAGACCTTTGGTCGTTTTTACAGTCACTACTCGACACACTCCATCCAGTCCAGGATGTAACTGAGTAATACGACCCAGACTCCAGTAAGTTGGTGGGCGGTTGTTGTCTTTTATTATCACTAAATCATTGATCCGAGCTTCTTGTTTGTCGGTTCTCCATTTATATCGTTGTTGTAACGTATGCAGATACTCGTTTGACCAGTCTTTCCAAAAACTTTGGACCATTTTTTGGATTTGGTTCCAATACTTTAACTTGTTATCAGGAATGTCGACTAAATCAGTGCTAGGTAAGGACGTTATCGGTCTTCCTATTAAAAAATGTCCAGGTGTCAGCACACTGTAATCGTCAGAATTGGAAGATAACGGAATTAACGGTCTGGAGTTTAAGCATGCTTCTATTTGAACTAGAATTGTTGTTAAACCTTCAAAGTTCACGATTTTACTCATTAGCGTTCGCTTTAAGTGAGTTTTTATAGATTTAACACCTGCTTCCCACAAGCCTCCGAAATGGGGCGTATATGGTGGAATAAAGTGCCATTGCATTTCTTTCATGCCAGCGTATTTATGAATTTCCGGTGCATTTTCTTTTAGAAACGTTTTTGTTCCCTCGATTTCGTTATTAGCCCCAATGAAAGTACTACCATTATCGGAGTATATATCACTGGGAATACCTCTACGACCAATGAACCGATTTAATGCAGCGATGAAAGCATCAGAAGTAAGTTCAGAGACAGCCTCTAAGTGTACCACTTTTGTAGTGAGACATATAAAAACGGCAATATAAGCTTTTGCGTGAACTCGATTTTTGCCTCTGCCTCCCTTAAATCTTACACAGTAATGATCCATCATCAGAAAGAAGCCCCCAAGTAACCAAAAGGTAGGAGGAGCACGAGACTCCCCACCAATCCCCATTGCACCTTCTAGGGTAGGGATTGTAAAGAGAAAGTTGTACATATGAGGTTCTATTGTTAGGGGGTAAGAAATCAGTATGAGTTAACGTTAACAACCTCTACAAATTAAAACTAAGTAAATCTAGATTTCAGGTCACTTATATGATATCTATTAAGTCTGTATGTGTCATTAGGATTAATTAGTTCTAGAATTAGGCTATTTGGGTGTTTTGCCATTCTTTTTTCGTAATTTATGCTGTAATTCGATATTTCTTTTTTAACGGTATTTAAAGTCATTACGCAATGTTTCGTTTCGAATGAACCAGGGAGCGTTTGTTATTTTACGAAGTACTTTGGACTGGAATCTTTCTAAGACTTCGATATTTGAAGTACTTGTTGTTCCCCAAATAGGACAACCGTAGGTCCAGATGGGTTTGAGCATAATTTTATAAATCAGCAGTTTGTTTTGTAGACTTAATCTTGAACGAGGTCCAATAAGCCAGTAGAGTTGTTTTAGTTTCAGATCAAGTTGAATTCTCTTTGTTGATACATGTTTTTTCCATTTCATGCGTTTGTCGAAGTGTAATACAAGATATCTTACATCAGTCGTTTGTGGTAAAGGAATATTATTCAATCTGATTGACGGTGAGCTCTCTTTTTTTAGAGTGAATGTGATATGTGAAGATTTATCTTCGTTTATTTTAACGCGCCACCTCTTGCACCGGTCTTGAATTTTGTTTCGTTCGCTTTGTAGTATTTCTGAGGCTTCGTATGCATTTCTTCTTTGGACCAGGATGGCGGTATCATCTGCAAATGTAGCTAATGTCGAATTTGCCGGATTGTGAGGAATATCATTTGTGTATAAGCTGTAGAGGATTGGTGCAAGTACACTACCCTGAGGTACACCAGCTTTGATATTCTTGAATTCAGAGTATTCACCATCATATTTAACACGAAATCTTCTTCCAGATAAATACGACTGTAATAACTTGAATAGTTTGGTTGGTAGGTATGACTTGAGTTTTGTTAATAGGCCTTGATGCCATACTCGGTCGAAGGCTTGAGATACATCCAGGAAGGCTGCAGCACACGTTTGCTTGTTCTCGAGCGTATCGTTTATAAAGCTGGTTACTCTGTGCAGTTGTTCTGTAGTGCTATGTTTTTGGCGAAAACCAAACTGATGACTTGGAATCAATTTTCTTTGATTGATAATCAGCATTAAACGAGATAAAATCAACTTGTTTATATAACGCTGAGGTTATAGTCGATTGTTTATGATTGAAAAATATCTAATTGGGTGTCCTGAAAAATGCTCATGAGGTCAATCGAACAGTTTGTGTGTAGGGTGTAATGATTGAACTACGCCTTCCATACACTGATGCTGCAATCTGATTTCCATTCTATAGTTCCCGCTCCGGTGTAGAAGGAAGAATGACAGGTGTAGATTTACCTTCCCAGGGGGGTATACAAGGGTAGCCGATTCTCTGCCTGAATGGAGGGGGCTGGGAATTCCAACCACCTCTTCTCCAGGGAAAGTCAAGCCACCGAGGAATCTTCACTTATTTGAGTTCTAATTCGTTTCCTAGATCAATAGTATGATTACGTAGTAATCAAAATTCTTTATGACGCTTTCATGTCGTGACATGTCACAGATGACAGGTCATTGTCATGGTGACGCGTCATGGTTATGAGAAAAAAATCTTGATATTTTCATGTCATATCATGTCATAGATGATATGTCGTTGTTATGAAGTCCATGCACGCCATCCTGACGTGTCATTCCGATATGCTACCGTGGCATGATCACATGTCACTTATCACAATGACGTATCACTACGATGAATCATCATCATATGCCATTATGCATGTCATCACGACATGTTACCATAATATGATTACATGTCACTTATGACCATGACATGTGTGACATGTCATGATTATGAGTAACATGTGAACAATTAACGCGGCAATTTCTCCAGAAACAGGATGATTATGTCGACGCAAATCGTCTGATTTTAATTTTACAAAATTAAGCGTAAGTTCTTCCTGATTCGTTGCTATGTATTTTTGATTCAACGTATAATACATTTTTGCGTAAGGATTCATGCATCGCAATTCGTTTTCAATTATTGCAACTATTTTCGCATCGGTATTGGAAGTATTTAATCGATGTGAATTAGCTTCATTAGCGTCATATATGTATATTTGTCCATTTCTGGGATTATTTTCAGAATCTAGACTTGTTGTTGCCATATGGTATACTTGTCCATATATCTTCATTAAATAAGGTCCTGCACTGGTAGGTGCACTGTGATTACTATGAAATGTTGCAAATGCAAATGTACGGTTGTATGATCGTATATTCTTTCGGAATCGATTATAGTATATTGATTTTTCATCTTTTAATAATTATTTCAATTCATCTGTATATTCTTGAAAAGGAGGCAATTTAATTTTTCCGTGGTGACAACTTTGATACTCGGCCGTTTTCTCTGTTGAAAGATAATGCGTTACAATATTTGCATTTTACTGTCATATCACCCACGTCATGCACGTTGTTCTCAAATTTATTGTTTTTATCACAATAATAGTAATTCTTTCTTTTTTCTTTGTTTATGATTACATGTCATTTATGAGCATGACATGTGTGACATGTCATGCTCATAACGTTGCACTTCTGCCCCTGAATTCTGAAAAAATCGACGAAAAATCTGAAATCACCCAAATCGGAAGAAATCTTAACGAAACCAAAATTCACCCTTTCTGAAAGAAACTCCATCAGTCCGACATTTCTCCCTTCTCAGAAGGGCACATATTCGAAAACAATTCCACCAGTATCCTAACCTCAGTCTTATTTACATCGGGGGAGGGGAGGCACGAGGCAACCGTCAAAACGCCATTTATCCGCTATTCACGCGTAAAATCACCATTTCACGAAACTTTACCCCTGCGAAGATGCCATTATGCAAATAAGACGCACATGTATGCCAACCGTCGAGCACTTTGAGAAGAATCAAATGTAATTTTTGGCTGCTTTTATTACACAAGGAAGCGATGTTCTCCTTTTTCCTGGATAATAGATTCATTACGCAATTCGTCACGTTTCGATGAATGGGAATTTTCCGAGATCATCGCGTCGTTTATACATCGTAAAATATTTCCGGGGTGAGTTAGTTTACACGCATGTGCAACAGATTGCGTCGCGTGAACCTCGGGGGGGTTGATTTTATTTCGAGGATTTTTTCAAAAATGACAAAAAATCACTTGAGTAAGCCACCAACGTACTCCTTCGATTGATCTGCTATGCAATCTCACACCCACGTCAGCCAATTACAAACTCAACGTCTCGTAAAATCCCTTCGGCGTGTTTCAAATTTCCAGAAATTTTATAAACTCATTTCCCAGACAGTGAATCTCATCTAGAGTTTGTTTTTATGCGTCGCAAACGCAATAAACCTCGTCTAGGCGGATTTATCGCATCGTAGGCGTTCGTGCGACACGTCAAACCATCGTGTTTTCTTCGCGATACCGCTAATTAGGATATTTTTAACGATCTGCGAACCGGAAAATCGGCTCGTTAATTACGACGAGAAATAAACCTTTTTCACATCTCAGCCTACGCGAATCTCGTGGTGCCTGGAAAACACTCCGATGATCGGCGTCACGTCTACCCGAGACACGTTACAGCATCGATATATAATCTCTTTCAGCCCCCCCTCCTCGTACCCCACCGCGAACCACAACCGTTTCCGTAACAGTTGCTCTTTATAAGTTTCCCAAATGGATTTTCGAATTGCATTTTTTCTCACCTCTTGCGCGCTCTTTCGCCGTTTAAAACGATTTTTTCTCCGGTGAAAAAAATCCCCTTTGTGTATTATTTTTCAATATAAAAACCTAACGAATTCATTTTCTCGGTGAAATTACACCGACGTTGGGAAATTTGCATTTAATAAAATATCGTCTTATACGCGCGCTCACTCCAGCGAGCATTTTCCCTTTAGTGATTAGCGCGTATATTTTAATGTATTTTCGGTGGCGCAGACGACGCGACGCCGACCCCCGGGATGATTTTTTTCACCGTTGAGCCTTTTGTTTACCGTATTATAATTCCGGGCTCCAAAGACGCTTAGGGATTTGTACCGCGAGTTATTAGCGCCGATGCCATATACGTAATTAATAAACCATCGATATGGTGCAGTCGCTGCGGTCGCGTCGCGGCGCTTGGGTATTTATACCATAATGGAGCACTTCGACGTTGAAATTTGACGTCGATCCGCTTATAAATTATGGGCAACGGGTGAAAAAAAATTGTAAACATACGAACATATCGACGTCTCGCTTTAGATTTTAATCAATGTTTAATACGCTCGCACGTAGAGACGCCGCGACGCTAAGATGAAAATTCAACGCACACGCCCGGAACTACATGCATTATTCATTGTTAAAAATAGTAAACAAGGATGTGTTTTCGATGCTCGTACCACCGTCGGCAAACGAATGAGAAAAAATTTTGCAATGCAGATTTTTCGCTTACAAGCAACGAGAGGCGAGTACTCCAAGGCGAACGATTCAAAGTAACTAAGGCGCATTAACAAGCGAAAAGAAGTATAGTATAAACAAGATTTTCGCGTGCTCCTCCACCCGACCATCTTCAGCTATATCACATAGCGTATTTTTACACCCCTATGTTGGAATTCGACGCTCGATACGATGTTTGTGGAGCGAGCCGTAGAAGGGCTTGATCATCTATGCAACTTTTAGATATCTTGTTGTGTCTTTGAAGAATTCGGCGTAAGAGGGGGCTCGATATTTCGTCATATAGGAGGAGGGATCCATAATGAAGAGTTTTGTATCTTGTTGACGATGTGAAAAGGCATGTGTTTTAAAAGGAGTTCCTAGGGAACATGCAGTAAAATTCAAAAAAACAAAGCTGAGGGTTCATATGTACAAAACGGCAGCCTTTTTGACTAAGACGTGAGAGACGTTATCCCCTCCCGCCGAACATACTCGCTTTAATTACACCTTGCGCGAAGCATGCTAAGCAAAAAACCTAGTAAAGAATTCCATTATTTAATACCCCCCGCCACCCGTCCCCAGTTCGATTTCCTTATTACAACACCATTACGAAAGGCGTATTTCCGAAAACCAAACACGATCGTCTGCGTCCGTCCCCTTCCCCGACTTCGTTACTTGGTAATCGTAAACGTATCATACGTATAAAAAATTCATTTGCCTCGATGCCAAAGCTCGCCGGGTAACGGTTCTTCGCCTTGGTCGTAATAAATGTTAAAGGCGCTATTAATATTTCCAGCACGTGTGTACGCGTTCGCGCTTCTCTTCGCGGCAGTCGCCGTCGTCGTCACGCCAAACGTGAAAGCCAGGCATATATCGCACGTGTTTCGTTCGCCATTATTAAAGTATAATTTGCCTGATAATAAGTGTATTTTTATTCGTTATACGATACGCGATTTAGAGCGGTGTGATAGAGGTTCTGCGCTGCGGCCTTTGTATCCGGAGTGTTTCAGGTTTTTGCTGCCCTCGAACGCTTTTTGATGCTCTGACCCACCTCAACCCTAGATCATGGATCATGATTTATCTCTCATCCCTTCTAAAATTTCCTTCCCAGTTTTCCAACGATGCCCTGATTTCGTTTGGAGTTGATAGATGAACCTTTTCTTCCCAAAATTTCGTTTCAGTATCCAACTGAACATTTCTATCCCAAAACGTTTTCAAAAAAATTTCTCAAGTATGCCTAAATCTCTTACCCTCCTTTTCTTCCAATCCCAAATCGTATTTTTTACTTCAACTCCTAAAAGAAAAATTTTTACTTTATCATTAGGATGATGATTTGATTGAATGAAAAAATTGTCCATCTCTTTTAAAAAATTAAGAGAGAATTTATCTTGGATACCATTGAAAATTGGTACCGCATTGAAGATTATTGAGATATGGCTGTTTTAGGAAGGTTTAGGTACGTCCAACGGTGATTTGATCGTGTTTATATCAACTGGATTGGGAGTACGAACGCTATTATTATTATTACTTGTATTCTCGTTGTTATTATTCGACGTTCCAACTTTTTCTTCTAATTTATTAATCTTTTCCATCGTAAAATTTAAACTTTTCGTCATGGTACCAAGAATTTCCGCCAAATTATTACAACCCTCCTCATTTTTACCAACTTCCGTTGAATGTAACGTTGTTTGCATATCCAAATCTCGCTCTTCCTCTTCATCATTATTCTGGCTAACTCCTCCAACCAAATTTCCTGACCTTAGTGTTTTTGGAGAGTGCCAAATCGACAGTTTCTTTTGAAAAATTTCAACGTCTGTGAACTTTCACTTAGAAAGTCGCTGATAAAAATCCCTTCCAATCGAAAAACCAATACCACAGTCGGAATCAGCATCTCAAAAAACCCCTATTAACCCTAGTCCCCCTCGATTGGATACCCTTTTTTGAGTTTTAAACACGAAAAACGAAGGCAATTGTTTATGATCAATATATAATTTTTTTTCTCTTCCTGGACGCGGTCTGCGCTGCGAAGGTAATCTTAATACATTCTAATCTACAATCTACATTCTCCTAGTAATTTTACTTTTTGCCGGTCGAATTATTTTCACTGCGAGAAATAGAATTGTTTAGTGATTTATTTTACTTTTTCTGACGTTTTACTCATTTCACCGTAACACTTTAAACAAAATCCGGGACGCTGTAATTTATTAATCTGAAAGCTAATTCAGCGAACACCTTCGGTTACAGTTCCACGGCGTGATTACACGCGACATTCGTAGAATAAAAATATTCATCACGTGTTAATAAAATTGCATACATGGTTTGCCGTAAATACGCTTCTTGGCGGAGAATTATAAGACGTGAATTAAGTTGCATA
>QBDW01014818.1:0-14221 GCA_003261595.1 Maconellicoccus hirsutus | reverse complement strand
CCCCCCCCCCCCCGGTTCATCACCTCTCCTCCATTAACACCATAGCATGAAATTCAATTTCAAATATATTTTATTCACGAAAAAAATCGCCGATATCTCATAGTACGAGTACAAGGAAAACTATACTACTTAAACGACTGAGAAAAAAACTTAGTGACCCTCATTCCCATCGTAATTACGCCGAAAATACGCTGAAACCGCAGAAAATACACAATTTCGTAAACCAGGTAAAAACTCGAACATCCAATTAAATCCAAAAGTTCAGCGACAATTACTGAATCGTACACGTCACGAGTTGAAAGATCGTATTTCACGCGTAATTCTCGTGCATCTTGAAAAACGATTTCCGTACAAAATCCACATGGCAAAATTCGGGCCATCGTTGAGTAACGCCGTCGAATTCGCATACAGGTTTTAAGCTCTTATATAAGACGCGGATACACCTTAATACACCGGTTCTATGAGCAAAAATTCGCTACCTGACAAAGTGCCAACGCTTATAACCAGCGTGCCGACTAACGTATCTAGTGTAGTCGTAGGTCCCAAGATGGCCATTCCTTGGGCGATGTTTTTATTCACCTCTTGCAGATTAGACGCATGCAATGCGAATTGAGCTAGTACCGTTGCTTTTGATAGATCGATCACTAAAACGAAGAAGAACAAGGCGTCTCTGTGGAAAAAAAAATAGTTAAAATTTTTCTAGGTCACGCGGAAGTCGCGAATTGTGGTGACGTAACGATGATAAATCTTTTCGTATTGTCGCGTCTAGAGTTATTAATTTGGCTACACGATTCAAGTTTAAATCATCGAAATTGTTACGTAATCTCATCGCGATAACGACGCGTAAACTATGCATTAAAATGTATAATTATCACGCGTGTACTTAATCGGTGATTCTTGATTTAATACGAAGCACGGAGATTTTAACACAATCGGCAAAAAACGTAGATAAAATTTTTGGAATGCTTTTCACCGCTGTTTTCAATCACAAAGGTCGTCGAACCATTACTACCGCAAGTACGTGAAAATTTAGCCTAAGGAGATGCCATATAGGTTTGCGTTCCATATTTCGTACATAACCTTGAAAACTTTCAATAGGCAATGTTATTCCAATAAGTGGTCCATTAATTATAACGTCGTAATTCACCTGAGTTCGACTGAATAATGAATTTGCGAAAAAAAAATCGCTAAAAAACACTGACCTACTTGGAAGAAATTCTTCGCAAAATGCTCTAATTTTGTAAATTGACCGTGATAAGATGTCAAACTCGAGGTTGAAAAATTTACAAAAAACTCAATCCGAAAATTCTCGAACGTGAAACAAAGTATACAGCAATAAAAAAGAAAATCGAATCGTAAACTATTGAAAGATAAAATTTAATTTTACCTTGAAATAATGCGATGAATTTTTGATAAAACAAAAACCATAATTTTATTATTTTTCATTTTTGTAACCAATAAATCGATCATTTATTGATATGATGTTCTTTGAAATTAATTCATCGAAAATTGCATTACTATTAATTTCGATTTTCGTAATTTTACCTGATAATGTTTTCCTTAATGGGTGATTTTTTTATATCGATTATCGCATTTGTGTTTCTGGTGCGTGAACAAGCGATAATTACGAAATAACATTTCGACGAGTAGTTTTGTTGTGCGTTTTATCAAAAAAAAAAAAAAAAAAAAAAAAAAAACAGCGAAAACATTGTAGTATTATCTTGACCTTGAAACTAAGTTCGTCGTTCGTTAATTTCACGATTAAAAAGAATTCCAAATTCGCTGAAAATATAAAATTGAACGGGTTAGTAACTTGCACAAAATGGAAGTCCGGTGGAAAATGTAAAACACCGAAATCGACAAATAGGAAAAGTTATACAATACATGACTGATCGTAAATCGACGATAAAATTTCCGAATACATTGAAAATTTCGCGTTCAAATCGTAATTTAGATTAGCGACGAGATTCAAAATCACCAAAATATCCGATAATTCATTTCACCTTCGATGGCCGCACAACGATTTGGAAACATTTACACGATAATTTGAGGTTCCTATGCGACACTATACGAAAAAAATTACCAACACGATTGGGAAAAATACTCACTTCAAATCGGATATATCGCTGCCTAAAAAATTGATAACGGTGGAACTAAACACGAAGCTCGAAAACACGGTGAATAATCCGGCGATTCCTGTAAGAAGCAAAATTGTAAATTTCATGGTACCTCGAAAGGACAAATGAATAAATTTTCAACACCCGTACGGAACTTTGTCAAGACACAAATAGCCGGAAGGTCTTTAGTAGCGCATCTTCGTAAACCATTTTTAATTATCCTTGAGTCTTTAATTTTTCATAATAGGGCTTAGACCGCTTAATTGATAGCCTTTATGGTCATTTTTCATCGTACTCGTTCGATAAATAAATCAATCATAATGGAGTTATGCCCACATTAACGAGGTGTAAAATTTGTATAAAATAGTGTTAAAAACCGATGACAATAAGCGTTGCGCACATATTCGCACTTTTCTTCGTATTATTAACCCGAACACGTCCTGTACGAAGAATCAGCCACTTACGTAATATATCAAATACTTACCTAGAATGTAATTAGAACCCAACTTGCGTAATTTACAAAACTGGTAATAACTATACAACACCGCTATGCATCTTATTATTGTCATGAATATTATATCTACGGCGTTCGTTTCCTATAACAAATTCAAATACTCTAATTAATACCGAAGCTTCTTCGTTATTGCTCAATGATCAAGTATCACATTTATAATCAATATTGTAATTACTGTAACATTTATCAATTTGTTACACATTATGGAAATTTATTACCATCGAGTAACACTCAACTTCCGACGTGATAAAACGTCTTTGGTTTTGATTTTGACCGATGCAATGCTTCGATATGACCACTTATCGCTCATCTTTACTAAACGATATCGAAATGTTGTTGGAAATAGTTTTCTGTTTATATTTAATACGTTATTTCACATCCATTTACACCTTTCTACCTTTATTCTCAACTTACCCTTGGCCATACACTATATGTGTTCATGACAATCATCACGTCTTCATTATTTTGTCCAATGTTCAATACATTTTTTCGCCTACAACGGGTTTTCGGATTTGTTTACGATAAACTAGTAGTAAAAGTAGACTTTCAGTTATTTGTTGATGACCTGATGGTCACGTAATATTTAACATTGAGAAGACATATGTCTTTTTCGAGTATTCAAGAACTTACAAAGGTTGATGTATTTCACTTACGAGTGTTTAATGAAAAAGTACTTGGATTCAAGAGAAATGATTTATATGAGATTAAAATTCATTACAATATGATGCTTTTAGAAAACATTGCAAGTAAATTAAGAAAAAATCGTAGAAGACACGAGAATTTCTTTACTTAATGCGAAGCTTTATTCAAAAACTTCATAGGTATTTTTTTCTGTTCAGGTACGTCCGGTTGATTTTAGCAGTTAGCACCCCTCAGCGTAAAAATCCCATCGACGTAGCTAACGCGTAAAAAATGGCAACACTTACACAGATTACAAACAACGTAAATAGGGACGTCAGTGCGTGCAAATTACAGCACAAAAAAAACGTACGAAAAAAGTGAATCATCGATTATTAATGATTGTTTTTCGTTTTTAAATTATTAATATCAACTTAAATTCTTCATTTTAATCAAACTAACGATTTATAAACATCGATTAGGGTTCCAAATAATTTATTTGTATTATTTATCTATGGTGATGGGATTTTTGCGCTTAGGGATACTAACATCAACCGGACGTACTATATGTTATCTTGTGTGTGTGCGTACAAGTAGTAGTGAAAGTGTTGGAAGAAAAGAGGAGGAAAGGGAGAAGTTTACGAATTTTACTTATCACCTAATCTACGGTAGGTAATTAATGTTTGATAATTTCTTATTTTCAGATACTTACTTCAATTTAAAAGAATTAACTTGTAGTTAACGAAAAGGGAAGAGAAGAAGACTTGAAATTTTCGGAAATATCAAATACTTTAAGTACATTTTCTTCGATTTTCAGTTACAAATTGACTAAATATCGCCCTCTTTTAATTATTACAATCTTTTGACACTTGTTAAAATAACTTATCTAAGTGAGAGTGAACATTCTCTATCCTTTGCTTACAAACTTCTTAAGTTGCTGTAACTTTGAAGTTGATGAAGTCACAGTAGCTAGCTACTAATCAATCGAACGTTTTATTCGATTATTTTCTGCATTAAAAACAAACACTAAACAATAACAACAGAGAAACAAATGCAAAAGAATAAAGAATTAGTACACAGCTACAAACGAACCTTTATTTTTTTTTAACATAATCGTGTTAACGAGGAATTTTGCACTGCTAATTTTTTCACGATAGGAAATTTATGTTCACAAATCGAAAATTTGTGATATAATTCAAGGTACGCTTCGTTTCAGGGGTTTGGGGAGTATTATTTTGATTTTACTAACAATTAAAACATCGATTATTACATCTGCATATACCTAACGATTTTATACCGCGGAATTTTTGAATTATCAACAATTCGATTCTCCATGGACCCAACATTATTCATGTTTCAATTTATCTAGTACTTCATTATAATCTTTCATCAACTTCTGAAGTCAACGACTTGAAAACTAGTTTGCAACAAATTTCTACAAGAAATGACCAAAATTATAAATGAAACAGAAACCATCAATAATGTTTTTATTTCACTAGCCCGGAATACAAGATGAAGTTTACGAGGTTGTTAAATTCACTTTTCTACTTTCATGATCGATTCGAGTCACTTTGAGCGAATACCTGTCAACTTTCAACTTTCAAGATTCATCACACGAATTGTAATTCTTTGAAGTAACGATTGTCACATGTTATTAGTATTATTGGGTACGTTAATTACGTTCAATATAATTTTCAGTACTTTAGTGATTAACCATGAGCATGACTTTTCAATTTAATTCTCACCGTTTCACTACTTCTTGAAATGATAAGTAACGGTGAACTGATATTGATAACATTCAAGTACACAACACTACTTCTAAGAGTAAGAACTACTACATGAAAATTGATATCCAAAGTATCAAGTAAAATTCTTAATTCACTTAACACGATTATTTGTTCAAGAGTAACATTAACTAGCTCGAAAACACAATAAATGCCCAATGAACATCGAGTACTGAATTTCTCTTCGACGGAAATACACACTTTAATTTGACTTTTTGGGTCTTATTTTGCGTCATAAATTTATTCCAATCAATTAAACCATACATCAATAACAATATTTTAATTCAGATAAATAAATCAACACTTCGATTTGATCTTGCACCTAGTACATTTCCACGAAGAGACAATACGTGCGACCTATCACAAACGAAAAATACTCACCTCGTATAAAAATAGAATAAAATCAAATTGATACCCTTAAAAATACGCTATTTTAATTTCAAATCATTACGCCCTTGATATTAATATTTCGAAAAACCTGTATTGACGTCAATCACACCAAGACCATCGACCTATCCTTTGCTACTAGGTACATAAACGTTTAAAAATTACCAATTGAAAAGTACACGATGATTCATATCGAGGAGTACTGACAAAATAGACAACAGGAAGATGCATCCTGATTAAAAATTATCTATTGCCAAGTCAAGTTTTAAGTATCGGTCGTAGAATCGCAGAATGTGACGTAAAATGGAACCGATCTATGAAGCTGCTGCGTGATATACGTGAACTTTCACCTTTGGTATTATTCTAGAATAATGTAATTATAGGTACGAGTAAATTGAAAGTCAACTTAGGTGATATGTAAACATCTACAATAAGATTATTTCCTTACTTCGGTTTCATGTATTTAAATACGCGAATAATGTGTATTTCGAGATGCTGACCGAATGATTTCAAATCGATTGTAAAAATGATACTTGCATTGAGCTCGTCGCGTAATCTAATATCTTTTCGACAAATAACCACAATAGCTTACCTCAGATCGTAATGTACTGTAAGCGTTCATCGTAGCGATGGAATTATCCAAAGAAAGCATACAAGTTGTGATCGTCAGCACGCCTACTATCACCTCCCATGGATGTTTGGCGCAAAATTCACCATGAATTTCGAAATAATTCGCCAGCATCTTGCGTTCTGTAACAAAGACGCACGTATTGTCATAAATATGCAAATACGCTTACGTCAGCGATTCTCAAGTTCAAGTAAATCGTGCGAAATCATGAAACTTGATAAATTTTCAATAAAAATACGTCGAGATGTAAGATCAAGCCTGCAAATATGTACAGATTAGAAAGCGATTTCCTAGCTCGATGGCTGTCGGCAAATAGAAATCTATGAGCGTCCAACCATCGGTGAAAAATCACGCCTCATGTCACCTCAGAAAAAATTCGTTCCCAGCTTATTGTCCAGTAATCACAGATCATGATATTTTCCACCTCGCGTTGGGAAGTCCTCAATTCATGTACTAGCTGACCTTGCGTTCATCGACAAGTTTTACATTTGGATCTTCGATATTCCGTACACTGTCAATGACCTTTCTCTTAAAAGAGAAAAATCTTATACGTATTATAGCGTTTTATCGGCACACCTATTCTAAACTGTTGAGTAGTTGAGATACCTACTTATATCAATTTTTCTAGCTCGTAGATTACTTTGATATATGAATTAGTAATTTTTTAATTTTCTTTTAAATCAATGTTTCCAGAAAATTTTACGAAAGTAGGTTTGATTTTTTTGGTTTGATCAATTGAAGATGTAGTTAAAGCGCAATTAAGTACAGATTTAAGTTCATGCCGATTCGCAATTCGATACCTACTTATTGTATTTCCTAATAAATCTATTTTTAATTAATTGATACGCGTGAAAATTACGGTAAATCGTGATTTCGTCGCGTCTATTTAATTAATTGCTTTAGCAACACAAGTAAAATGGTTTCTGATAGAAATTTTAAAAGTAGCATTTCCTATTTAATTTCAGTAAAAAACATACCTACCTTTTCTGATTACTCGTTGGATTTACTCTACTTTCAACTTAACCGAAACGAACTTATGACGAATAATCATTTTTCAATAAAATTAATATACTATTTTCGTATTAAGTTGAAATTTCAATTCGTATATGAAACAAATCGTAAAAGAGATTTTTCCAAATTTTTATTACATTTCAAATCCACGGATATTTATAGCATTTCCAAAAACACTTGTCGCATCTTTGACCTTTTCATCAGAGTAGTTGATTGATATTTCTCAAATGAAATATTGAATAATTTAATAGTTGATAACACTTCTATAATCAAATATCATCGTCGATAAGAATCAAAATTAGCGTTTTTCAAGAATCATATGTCCGTGGTCTAGTTTCCTTCATCAAATTCTCCACAAATCAATGTAAAACGCGATTTCCACAGAAAAACGGTTTTCTTCTCGAATTCATTTTCAAGTTCTCAATGATAACGCAGAACTTAATATTAAGACAGCGTTGAATTTCATCAGTAAAATATCATACAAAGAAACGAAATCTTTGAATTCGCCAAGAATCGGATTCACAATGATGATTCAGTTCAGTGACAAAGTATTTGAAAAAGATACAAACATCACGCTTGTTTACCACGTTGACAATGGGTCATTCATTAGCTGATTCATGTATTTCCAAACA
The DNA here is from genome assembly GCA_003261595.1 of Maconellicoccus hirsutus. Lineage (NCBI taxonomy): Eukaryota > Metazoa > Arthropoda > Insecta > Hemiptera > Pseudococcidae > Maconellicoccus > Maconellicoccus hirsutus. The sequence goes on along the minus strand of QBDW01014818.1, from coordinate 6,530 downwards.
ACTCGAAGAAAAGAGTTGCCGACAAAATAAGGATTCTTACCTCACTCAAATAGATTCGTTTGAAACTCATCAGAATAATGAAAAATTAAACGAAATTAATCTCAAAATAGATACATTCCATGTGCTATAAAAAACCGATCTTTTCATTCAGAATCGATCATCCTACAACTATAAATTCTTCGCGAGTAGGTCATTGTCAAAAAGAACCAACTCAATGGATCACCGATCGAATGCACGAGAACGTGGTCAAAACGCGAGACACATAATCTACAAAATCACGTCTAAACGTATAAATAAAATCGAACGTACCAACAAAATGAAAAAAACCGGTAGAAATGAGGTTGTTTTAGTCAGAAAGATGTCATGGTTAAATATCAGAGTTGTAATAACTTTGACCTAGAGTGAACCATCGCCTTAAAGCTTGGATATATATGATGCGGACAAAAACAAAACTGTCCAATTGATCTAATCTGGAGCAAGCGTTGATTAAATTACAATTCCTCGAAAATTATCGTTAATGAACGAATTAAAAACGAATTCGCTAGACAATTGCACGATGCAGTTATAACTTCTAGACGAGGTGAACCGCTTCCTTCACCATCAAATGTTAACACTGTCTCATCGGGCGTAAAAAAATCTACGACAATAAACGGTAACGATAGAACAATTGTTAATTAATAGAAAATCGACGTTTTATTTTTAAACTTCACCAAGTACGTATCAACTCGAAATGTTAATTTGGTAATACGCTGAGTCAACAGGACGTAAACGCTGACAAAAGGTGTGCCTAGCTTGGGGCAGTTTTCAGCGAAAGTGCGACAATATTCTTTGAAACTAAAACCATTACGCCATATGGGAAGATCTTTAACACACTTACGATATATACGAGCCCAAAAATACCTTCGACAGAACAGGTTTCCGATGAACTTCCTAATTTACACTTTTGACACGAAACAATACACCGTACGAATTCTTTCGTTTACGAATTACGTAACTGCTATGAATTTTTCAAAGCACTGAAAAATGTCGTCAACTTTCCAACGCGATTAAAACTTATTACGTTGATTAACGGATTTCAGAGTAAATTTTGTAACAAGTTAGACTAGCAAAACGATTACCAGTTACTTGGAAACGTTTCATCACCACTTTCTTTTTAGATGTAGCATTCCATTGGAGAGCATCGAACTAGAATTTAAGGAAAGTAAAAGTACGATGGTGGTGCAGTTCATACAACGCATCCGATACAACGTAGTGTCCGGTAGTTGTAAAAATTTATCAATTTTTTTATCCCAAAAAAGCATTATTTTACACATATTATACTTTAAATAAATACAGAGTTACATATGTCACAGCGGTACTTACGGTTGTTCTCTTATGCAAAAAAAAAGCTCGAAGTTTATAAATATCGTAACTAGTACAAGATGTTAAGTCAATATCAACGAGATACAACGAACGTATATACACGAAAGATGAAGAACATTGGCACGAAAGACACGTTAGAATAAAGTTCGGGCTTACCCCTACCTAATCAAATAATGCACATGTAAAGGTAAATCGTTTTAGAGATATTCACGTGCCAGAACTGGTCGACCGAAGCGGGAAGTACGCGACCTTCAATATCTTCAAACAAGTGACCAATATTACTCAATATATAAGATAATGTTTTTATGGAAATATGTCAATAAGAACAATATCATAGGCGAACATATTGGTTCAAATTTATCAAAACTGAAAATATTCAAATGCTAGTTTTTCATCTGATATTCATTGACGTGGTACTTCTACTTGAATGAGTTGAATTTTATCATACGGCGAACTGAATTTAATACATTGTAAGGTGTACTCTGACGTTGGCAACAACATTATATAAATTTGTCGATATAAACAGCGCAAATTATTCCTTAAAAATACAACTTCCGAAATGACTTTCCCACCTCACGTAAACAAGGGCATGTAGCAAAATAAAACAGTTACAACAAGTGAATAATTGAATCACCAAAAATGAATGAATTTTTGGTAGTCGGTATTAAGAGTAGTTAAAATATACCTGCGAAAGGAAGCAGTACTTTATTCAACGAAGACTAAGCTTTTCAATCACGAAAATCGAACACCATTCAAGTTAATCCCCAGCTGTAACAAATGGATAACTCGAAGCAACGAACGGATATCGACATGATAAAGAATGTTTCTGGAATTTAATTTCGCATCGTGAACACTTCAAAGAAACAATTAAAAACTAGAGATATTAATGACACGAAGCACCAAAAATAATATATGTAATAACGTAATTTTATTGCAGAATTTCTTCGAATTTTGTGGAAAATTTTTTATCAATTTTTTACAGTTTTATTTTATTGGTTTAGCGTATCCACGGATTGAGGATGTATTATGTGACGTCATCTTGACTGTGATCGATTCGTTTTACCTGAAACGAAATACGCTATAAGATGCAATAGTTGCATAATGAAGATATCTATAAGGCACACTTTTTTTTTTAAATACGTAAAAATATGGAAATAAAAAATTATATGCGTAGTTATGTTCAACTACATTCTTATTATACCGAAGTTAATTATTAAATCGATAATTGTTCAATATTTCGACACAATAAACTATAAAATGAAAAATTACGAGAACCGTTAATTGGCGTTTATCATATTGTATGCTCGTTTTTCTTTTTTTTTTAAGGACAGAATATGCGGTTAAAAATGTGTTGATTCACATCGTTTCTTTCAATATTAATTATGAGAAAAAAAATTATTGAAAAGGCATCTCTGTTCTCAACCTAGAAAAAATTAGTTAGGTATCAGTATTCGGTAGCAAGCTATACTTTTCCTCTTAAATACCTTCGAACAGAAATTTAATACAATTTTCAACAATATTATAAAAGGAACTAAGAAAATTTAATCATGTATTATTGGTCAGGACTTGTAGCATTGTTGACGATACTAATTTTGGCAAAATTTTCAAGATACATAACGTCTTATAAACTTAGCGATGAAGAAAATAAGAAAGCGAAGCTGTTAAGTGAGTACAAGTACTTCCATATATAATCTTTAAATATTTAAATTCTTTTGGTGATAGTACTTCTTTTTTTTTTTTCAAAAGTCAATGATTTTTGGTACATATGCGACGAATGCAATCAAATGTGTAATTAATTTTGTTGTAGGTATGGGGGCCAAAAAGATGGAAAATGAAACCATTCGATAAAATAATTAAATAAGAAGTGATTTATTATGCCATATTCAACTGTCATAAGTCTATAGTTTTCTTTTCTTACAGTTTCTAGAAATATCATGCATCGTTAAAACTTTTGCACAATATGTAAATTGTGGTAATATTCTTTAAATAAATTTTCAATGTTAGAATGCATAATTTCTCTTCAAAATGAGATCGGATCCGGATCTTAAATCACCTTGTTGCTAAAAATGATTTTTTAATAATTTTTTTCTTAATTTAGCATTTTCAGTATTACTCCGTTACGCCTTCTTTGCGCGGAATACGCAATTTATCGAACTTTCGCTGACGTCACAGCTATACCTACTTTATGAGGAAAGATAGGACGGTATCAAAACATGTCGCTATCCAGTTTCAACATGAAACTCTTTAATTAACGATTATTATCAATTTAAATTTTAACGATAAAGCGATAAATCTGTAAAGCGTATTACGATTTTTAAATAAATTAAAAACAAAAAATTAATTTTAAAAAGACCGTTATTAGTGTTTCTACGATTAAAGTGATTACTCGGTTTCTTTGTGCGTTTACAGTGTTGGTAATTTTCCATAATTTATCATGGCACCGAAGAAAAAATTCAAATTATCTGAAACTTGTGATAAAGAAAATTCATTTTTACATAACGTAAATGATTTTCAATCGAGAATCAGAAAAAGGGAATCCGTTCGAATTAAACAAAAACGGGTAAGTCGTATGTTCATCTTATTACCATTATTTTTGAACACCGGATCATATTGAAAACACGAAGAACACAAATTTGAGCTTCATGAGCAAAGCTCGTAGAAATGTTGTTCGTACATTTCTTGTAGAAAAAATTTCTTTTCAATTTCTAATGAAAATTTTAAATTTAAATCTACATGTTTTCATCCAAACTCATTATATTTTGATTTCGAAGTTGGTTGTTATGAAAACAACCTTGACGTATTTGATGGGTCCAACTCAATGGACTATTTCGCAATCCAAAATATAAACTCTGAATACAATTTGTGTAAACTTTTCCTCCCGAAGTAATTTGGACAGTTTGGACATTTGTAACACATGCATAAACAGTGTTACAAAACTTACAAATTTAAAATATTTGAAATTTCATTTTACGTCATAAATTACGCAACGGAATTAACACGAGTAAAACAAATCATTTTCCACCATAGAATTCGCAGTTAGTCGCGGACCTTTGTTAACATAACGAGGTAATTTAACGATGCAGTTCTGCGAGAATATCAATAAGCGTAAAGTGAATCGAATAATAGCCGAAGGAAAAGTGAAATTGATGAAAAAAAATTTTCTATTAAATTGACTTCGCGATTTTAATGAATACGGTATCTAGAGCATCGGTGTTCGTTAATCTAAAGATTTATTCGGTATTTGATGATTGTTATCGAATACGTGAATAAGGCATCGGAGTATTTTTTCATACTAGCAATTACATTACCTCATTATTTTTAATACCGTTGTAAGAGTTATGCAATTAATACAAATCGTATGTGGTAAATCGATTGCCGAAAAGACAGCATAGGTGATGGCAAGTTTCGTCTTTAATGTCTTGATTGGATATAACTCTAAATAAATCACCGGAGTCAGGTTGTTTCGAGTAATTTATTTGATATTTAGTGTAGAAAAAATTAACGGTAGTTTGATATATTTAGTATCTCGTTATAAATGTTATGTTAACGCTGAAGTCTTGATACCAATTAAAAAACTTATCGAAAAAATCGACAAAGGTTTCGAAACAGCTTCGAACGATATAATTAAAGGCGGAATTCGTGAAAGCGTTTGTTTACAAATCGAAAACTAAAACCAGTACAATGTTATTTGGTAATGTTTTGAAAGATATTTCTATTTTACGTAACACGGTGGATCAGGTATGAGCGGTTATTTGATAATATAGCGAACAGGTTTATCAGGGGTTGGTTTTGCGGGTCATCTGATTAGGAATTGCATCTACGGTAGTAGGGTATTCTGTCTCTGTTTACATTACAGATGATTAGCTCGTTTGTATGCACTCGATGACCATCAAGAAGCGTTCCCTCATTGTAACGTCGGTTCTTTTTCTATGAACATGTAACCGGTTAACTCGATCGTGATTTAATGTCAACGCCTCGGTGACTTTTTCTCTATACTTCGTGATCACCAGTCGTAATCCGCGGTTAATTTCAAAATTAATGGGTGATTATCGGCTATCTTTTGGTAACGCGAGTTTACGTGCTGCGATAATCGCGAATCGAGATGTACAAAGTGCGCGTGTATATTGTTCCGGAAAATCACATCGGCGGAAATGTGATCTCGATCGGCGAATCGGATACGAGATATTATTGTGACCAGAAACGACGACCTTGTGATTCCAATCAAAAGATACATCGGAATCATTTTCAATCAAGGACTTCCAATGTCGTCGTAAATGGAGATTTATTTGGAAACCGTCGCTGTGCAAATGAAGTTAGTCGCGTTAATTAATTAGCCTTAATGAGTCTTAATTTTTTCACTTTCGACTAATGTTTGTTATTGTAAATATCTCTTGTTTTTGAGTAATGATTTCGGTTTAATTCGTGTTCCATGTGGGTCAACGTTTTAGCAATATTTTATATCCAAGGACAAACGTTGATTTATTTTCGCGACAAATTTTACATTTTCTTATTTGCCCGTCCTTAATGGTAACACTGATTCTAATTCGTTAACAGCAAAATGAATTATTTCGCTGCCATGTATCGTCTATGCGTGAAAAATTGAAGTATAAATTATACCATTGGTTACCCCTCGATTCGTATAACGAGATTTAACTCTATCTGTCGAAAATGAATTGGTTATTTCGTCGATACGCCGAAGTAACAAAACTTTTCATCTGATGGGTCGTTCTTACGGCAGTAAAAAATGCTCAAGTAATTGGAACATTATGACTATTATGAGCCTTCGGGAACATGTCAATTTTGAAAATTGCTGGGGGCATAAGAAGGTGGGATCTCAAAAACGGTTACTCTATCTTGCTGACAGCAAGGAAATTGTGGGGCTTTAAAGAGGAATTTGCTTCGAGGTTCCGTTTATCCCGCGAAAACTGTAATACATATACTTCTGAGATCTAGAGACTGATTTAAGATTTTTTCGCCTATGAGCTATAATTTGAATGGCGCCTTTAAAATAAGCACCCCCTTCCTCCGAAGAAAATTAATTCTGCTGAAAAAATTTACCGAGAAGTTTTTTTGCACAATTACAATACAATTGACGTAACTTCGTGAAATTAAGGCTTGGAATTTTTTCAATCTCTTGACATATTTTTCAATTTTTTGAGGAACGATTT
>QBDW01014537.1:0-24814 GCA_003261595.1 Maconellicoccus hirsutus | reverse complement strand
GTAGTCGCTTTCGCCTTAGCCGCCACCGCGCCTTATTTCAAAATGGATTTCTCATCCTGTACGACTGTACGACTGTACGACTGCACGATAACAGCGACAGCGACGGCGACAGCTTTCGGGATGTTTCGTTTGGGATCATCAGTCCGGCGAGGCGACACGAGGCGACACCGCCGCGAAATTATTATGTAGATGCAACCAATTTGCTCGACAAAGGTAACAAACAAGCCAACAAACAAACGGGAAATTTCATTTGCGACGCGAAGCTGCCAATCAGAAAGTTGAAAAAAAACCTGCAACGTAGGAAAGCGGCGAAAAAAACTTTCCGTTCGCTCTATTAAATATATAAAGCGTAATAATTTCGAAATCATGGCGCGCCGCCGTCGTTAACGCTACACGAGCGTAGCGTCGTTACTTTGAATCGAACCGACAACTTAATTGCGAATGGAAATTCCAACTGAAATATTTTCAAAATGCTTTGAAAACGATTCGTTATTTATTGCCTTTTTGCTGGCAAGCCGCGTATAAGTTCAAAAGTCGAATAAGTTGGTTTGTTACGAACAATTTTCCTACAGTTATATGAGGATAACTTTAACGACGACAGCAACAGCCGCCGAATCGTGTCGACGCTGCCGTAGACGCGGCTGCAAACCCAGGCCCAACTTTTCATTTTGCTCGATATCTACTCGACGCGACGCCGACTTCGCGGCCTTATTTTAGACGACACGACAACGGTATTTTATTCGTATTCGTACTCGTACTCGTACTCGTATTCGTATGTAGTAATACGATACACGACTAACGTACGTTATCGGCTACTAGGCGAATAAAATAGAACAAGAGGGAGCTTGAAAATTGTCATACCACACCACGCTCGTACAAGAAGAAATGCCGCAGCAAACCGGAGAGCGATCCATTTGTTATCGCGATCGCCGGCTGCTGCAGACGTCGCGTCGCGTCGCGTCGTTGGAGTGCAAAATAGCGATGTACAAAAGTATTATATTTACATTGTACTACGTATGTAATTACGTATATTAAGTAACGCGGTTTCACCAGACGAAAAGCTTGATGCAGGAATGCGTTACACGTACATAGTGAGGCCTACATACACAATACACATACACCTACACGTGCGTATTTAATGGAGACAAAGTATGCCAAACGATACGACATTTTGCCACAAAATGCGTACACACATTACACACGTGTCAAACCATTTTGTAACATATTAGAATGTACGTAGTATTTGTATAAAAAAACAAGTGTCGACGAAAAATTGACAAAATTTTCGCGCAATCGAGGCTAATGTGACAAAGGCTATGGGCAGATAAGCATAGGCGATCTGCCTCGGGGTCCGGATTTTGACGATATTCGAGTGGTAGGTGGCTAGGCTACCATTGAGAAACGTTTATGACCAAAATTTCAGCTCCCCCTTCCTCCCTGTTTTCAAGAAATATTTTTGTTCTCAAAATCTACTAATTTTTATTTGTTATTTTGCAAACGAAAAAGTTGATTTTCTCAAACAGCAAAACAAAGCAAAAGATTACGAACAAAAGTCGACTTTTTTTGCTTAAAAAAAATCGCAAAATAATCTTGAAACTAGTTCAAACAAAAAACGTTACACATCCTCACCCAAAAATCATTAGATTTTGAGAAAAAAATTATTGAAATGAAGTTTAGCGCGCGCGCGTAATCGATACTTCTCACTATGCTGTGGCGCCTCGTTTACGGTTACGCGCGTTGCTGCGTGTTTGGCATGCGGTGCCGCGCGCAACACGGTGAACGAGGCGCTACCGCGTGGTGGGAAGTTTCGGCCAACACGCGGTCGCGGTTTTTGCGATTTTTGACCACGACCCCAGGGAGGCAAAATTTTGAAAAAAAATAAATGGTATTTAGGAGTTAAAAATACATCGAAAAATTAAGGTTTGAAAATGTTGCCGAGTGCTATGTGCTATAGATAGTTAAAAAAAAAAGTCGAAAACGCGCGTTTGGTGGGGGAAATATTGGAGTGAGGGTTGTTGATTTTTTCATGTAGGGTCTACCATGCACCAAAATTTGGATCAACTCCGTTAATTGTAATTTAAGAAAATAATTATTTATCGAAAACCCCTGGGGGGTGGCGCTTCGGCGCGAGCGAGGCGAGCTGAAATTTTGGTCATAAACGTTTCTCGATGGTAAGTACTCGATGAACGGCGAAAAAGACCTTCGTCAAACGTGTCGCTGGTGAAATGAAAGCCATCACGTCGGAATGTCGTCCGCCCGGCACCATTCAAGGCGTTACCTCTTAATACTTCCTACCCACTACTCGGTCTTTTGGCATTTTTAAACCGCCATATATTTTTTATTTCAATCGTTATCGAAGACGAAATAAAAAAAGTCAAATGAAAGAGAAAACGATGCACGTGTAGTATTAAATTACGGACGTCGACGAGTAGGTCCTACATAATATTCTACATGTACTGTACGTCTGGTGTCTGGACAGAACCGCCTTCATTTGAAATCTCGAAAAACATTATCGCACTCCCTCGGCCCCTCCGCCCATTTTGGGGCTAGTGGAGAAATACCTGGAAATTTGACGAAATTTGGTTCGCTCGTTCTGGCGTGATGAAGTCACAAAAGAAACGGCTGTTATTTTTTTATACATGTATATGTACTACGTATTACACGTACTGTGCTATACTCGTATATGTATAGATTAGGTATACGGAATACAGATTATGAGAATTCGACGATAAGCGTTTCATTGTTCTATTATTTTACGTACGTATTTACCGCCTTTTTTCTTGCGCTTCAAATTAACTACAGTACGAGTATTTCGCGGGTTTCGCTCACTTTTTACGCCGCGCCGCCGACGAGATCGCTTTTTTTCCTTGTAAAGTTTTCCTCACGCGCCAAACGCGATAGCATCGCGAAACAGGGTCGCGGTCGCCTTACCAGTACAACCCGGTACAACGGAGACGTACGAGCGGAGCGTACGAAAATTTTCATTTTATTTTTTATTAAATCGGCCACAACGCTTCGGCAGCGTTGTCACCGCTACCGCGAATTTTAATTAGAAAACATTTTTCGCGCCACCATCACGCGCCCCATCTTGTACATTTTACCGTTCAGCCGTATACCGGTGGTATATACCTACGTCTTAAGAAGGCGCAGCTGTAGCAACTACGAGTACCTCTGGATAGCTATACGTTTAAAAAGTTCTTCGCATTAACGACCCAACCAAATGGGCTACCACTAGATGTGCCCAATGCCTGCCGTCTACTACTACTACGCATACTTATTACTCGTACTTAGGTAGATGGGTATTAAGTACTCTACCTTCTACTTTCTACCTTAACAACGAAATTTAAATTATACGAACGCTCCACAAAACTTTATCAACTTATTTTACACCAGATACGAAAACTTGGCGAAAACTCAATCTGTTGAATAAAAGAAGAAAAAAGGAAAAGAAAAACTACCACAACTCCCAACATCGCCGACTCGATAATTTAGGCCCCGACGCTGCGGCGCGGTGGTGATTTCATTAACAGGCGAGAGCAGATTTCCCGCGAGTTAATTGCCTGTAAAAAAATAGCGTCAAATATGCAGCATGCACGATTCCTTGCTCCCTCATTTTTCCCATACTGTATTTCACCACCTCTTGCGATACGCAATCACACACGCACACGCCTACGAACAGCGTAACGCCGAAAAATACGCTCATCGGTAAGCGTTACCTTGCACTTGTCTCTCGATAGTCGGTGGTCGGTGGTATTACGATAGTAAAAAACAAATACAATTAAAACAAGCAAACAATAGGTCGCGTCGCGACGCCATGTCGCTCCATTTCATAAAATTAATACGTATAACCATCAACCATTTACTTTGGATTGGATATTCAAATTAACGTTAATAAAGCTAGGTTCAAAAGTTCAATATTCGCGTTCGTTGGTTCTGCTCGCATTCGTCTCGTTCTTTCTTCGGCGTGGCGCGGCGCGGCGGTACGTTTAAATATTTTCCCTTTCTAAATTACCATCAGCCAAAGCCAAAAAACGAAATTAAATCGAATATCTCTTTCGTTCGGCTGAAATACCAGTACGAGGGGAACGACGATAACCAACCGACGACCGACCCCAGTATTTTATCGGTATTAACCGAAACCGAAGCGCCCGCCAGATCTACACATACGACCTTAAATCCAGGCTATTTTTCGACGAGTTTTCGCAGAACGAAACCACGGCGATGTTTTTGCTTTCGCTGGCTCCGCTTTATCCTTGGCATTGGTGTTCGATTTTTCTTTCCATCCGCTTTTTCGCGTGCCGATGAGGACATCGATATCGAACTGCGACGTGCGACGTACGACGTGCTGTCGTGCGCGCGAGTATCACTCATTGTTCGCACGATGTGTACTCGTAAATCTACGTACTACGTAGGTGATGCACGCAGCACAGGTAGTGGTAGTGGTGACAGGTGAGGTACCAAGTATTAAGTGTTAAGTGAGTACGAGTACTTGGCTAGTTGAGTAGTACAGTACATCTACATAGCTTAGCTACATACGCCACTTAAAAAAATACGCTCGAATCAATCAGTACAGCTGTGTTTCCGATTTCAGCATCAATTGAATTTTTTTCTCGTTAAAAAACGAAAAGCGCCTTTTGAAATTCGCCGCTTTTTTACATCCGAACGCTCGCCTTAAAATCGACGTAGGTAAAGATTTCCATTAAAAATATCGCAAATTCCCTTTGATTACATTGAAAAAATGTAAAGCTTTGAAGAGAAAACAGATTAAAAGGAAAGTGAGAGAGAAGAAGAAGAAAAGAGACCCCCACCGAGCCTGCGAAAAAAAACTCGTTTTAAATAACATTTAAGAAATTATTCTCGGCCGCACCTTTACCTTTTCCAAACGTCGAATGTTATTTCAACGAAATAAAATTTCTATAGGGAGTAGGCAAGGCACAGATAGGCAACTACTAACTAGGTAGTTTTCGATCAGGTTTTCTTTTATTTTTTTTTTCTCTCTCACCAAACCGCTCAATTGCGATTTTCGACGTTACATTTTAATAGGAGCGGGGGCGGGGCTTCCTCGCTAGTGGACGTGCACTCGTAAATACAGTACAACACGGTACAATATTTACAATTAATATACATGTAAAATACACTTTTCGTTATTTCGAAAGTTATAAATCGACGAAAAGCGTTAGCGCTACTCGACAGCTGACAGATTCGCAACCCCGAACAGCTCGAACGTCCTAAATCGATTTACACTCGTACACGATTTTTCAAACATTCCCAAACATGTTTTTCAGAAAAGAAAAATACAGTACGATAATTTATAATACGCATATGGTAATAAGAGCCGAATACCCAGTACCCAGTACCCGTTACCCGTGAGGCCGTCACATTTGGTGGCATCAGAATGAGCGTAGGTTGACAGAAAAAAATTTTCGTTGATAAAAATTTGTTTTCTCGCTGCGTATCGTTCGAATGAGACGTCACCGAGTGCACCATCCGGCGCCTTGACAGTACGCCACGCATTTTGCTATCATTCCCAATCGCAAATTTAAAACGAAGATGAACTTATTACATACTATATAGTATATCGACTGGCTAATGTTGGTATTCCACACTACCTATACCTAACTAGTAACTACCTACGTATGTGATGTACCCGCACACGCACACGTACAGTGTGCATAATGGTAAAGCGAGAGGTTACGAGTAACGGCGATAAAGCTCACAACGCAGCGAAAAGTTTGGTCGGAGCTCGCTAATAATTACTAATGCTAGCTCAGGGAGTACTAACTTGTAGCTTTTCGCTATAATGTGTAACCGAGTAGATAAAGGATAAAATAAAATAATAATTTAGCTTTCATTTCGCAGGTAGAAGGCGGCATGGCACGGTGCAGCGCAGCGCAACGCAACGCAACGCGACCTCCGTCCCGTCATACTTTGCGTTTACCTATTCGCCCAAATTGATACATCTACATAGCATAAAGTCGCAAATAAACCGGCGTGCGGCGTTATCGTTTCGCGCGGCTTAACAATACCTGTTACCTTACCTAATACCTCCACCCCACACCTACCTGTACCTATAACTAGTAACTACCTTAATCGAGAGCTCTATCGCAGTCGTACACCATACACTACACATTAGCGCTAATTCAAACTTCACAAAGATAGCACCGTAGCGCAGGTAAAGTACCAACAATAGGTACTAGGTGGCAAAAAAATTGCAAATTTTTTTACTTGCTCCGAGAAGCTGGCGAGAGGGCCCGACCGCTGCGCGACGTTTTACGTAGTACAAATCTAAATTGCATAAGCTTCAATTTGTAGGAGTTCGAGCGACGAATCGCCCGAGAAAAACGTTGCGCCGCAACCCATTCGCCGCTACGGCTACGCGGAATAACGGAGACCGCGGAGGCGAGAACGACAACATTTTAGTCAAAATACGTACTAAGTTTACGGTTCCATACAGGACCGTACGCAGGATTTGCGTAAAGGGGGGGGGGGTTCACAAGTTGGAAAAATTTTCTTTTCTGTGGGAAAGGTGGGGGGGTGTACAAAAAACCTAAATTTGTACAATTGCCTCAGAGATATAATGAATAAAAATCTCCAAAATATACATTTTTATTTTACACAAATCATAGTGCTGGGAGTACCAATCAGTCATGGATTTATTTTATTCGCCTCTGCCAATGTATTGTTTTCTAAAACCGCCCCCCGTGCGTACGGCCCTGGTTCCATATGAAATACATACCTAATATGTACCTATATACGTACAATACGACACGCAAATGCGGTACGCGCTGCGCTGCGTTACGTTACGTTGTAAAAAGAATTAACTCGATCGCACCGGAAACGATTGCCGAACGCGAAGCGTGTGTTGAACTCGATCATGACGTGTACATCTGTACAATATACATTTTACTCTGATGTACTCGTAATGTACCGTACACGATAGGTGTATGTAATTTGTATACTCGTAGTCTCGTACCTGTACCCGAAAATCTCTTTTCGGTTAGAAAATTTTGTCGAAACATACAAAGCGCACGCTTCTGTCGCGGCGCACTACGAGTACGACGCGACGACGGCGGCCGCGTTCCTTCCTTTATCTACTCGAGCAAAAATCGACACGACAAACTATTTCCTTTTTTTCTTTCTTTCTTGTTTCTTTCAAAACGATATCTTCGCGAATTTTCCAAACGATTTTCATTTTTCGTCATTGTTGCTCGGTTGCTTGGTTGCTCGCTCGACAACGCCAACCAACGACGACGCTTATACTACCACGTCGAGATCTTCTATCTTTTTCAAATCCTATTTTCCAACAAACCGTTTATACTACATAAAGGTATTGAAAAAATTTCCCATTGTTACCAAGTATTCGAATACTCGACGCATCGAGTACGATGAAAAGTGTTATAGCTTTGAAAAAAAATCCACTTCGGCGGTGGTTTTTTTTCCTCCATTTCTCTTTTTACCGTTACACACCTTACCTTCCCTCCTCCCCCCGCGCGCATCCGTATCGAAAATTCGCGTTATTCTGAGAATGGTTACACGTAGAATGCGGCATCGGCATATTTCATCGAATACGTACTCGTCGTTCGCGTTCAAATTCAAAGCGACACGTTTACGAGGAGCGCTGAGCCTTGGGCGCAGTGAGCACGGGCTAACTACACTTCAAACCGAACCGGTACGATCAAACGTGATTTGGATCGCGTTTCCCTTTATACTCGTAATATCGCAAAAGGCAAATGGCGAAATGACATCTCGGCGATGGATTACGATCGTCGCAACAAGCAGAATGAAAAATCACGATCCGGTTCACGAGGAAGGATCACGGCGACTAGCAGCGTGCGTTTCTCGTGCAACTGTATCCCGGCAAAAATTGAATTTCCAAAGAATGGAAATTCGGCGGAAAAAAGTAGGCCTACTCGTACGAGTATATGTTACAGTTATAGCATCGCGCAGCGCGTCAACAGAGTCATTCCAAACTGCCTTACGGTTTTTCTTCGTCTACATTCGAGTTTCCATCGAGTATAGTTTTTTTTCTCGGCGGAAAATACGCGATAAAGGCGAAAAGCGAGTCGCCGCCGGTGCCAACGCCCAAACCAACACAACGAAAACGTAAAATTTCTACAGAAAATAAAACGCACGCAACGCGACAAACCCGGCGAGAATTAAAATTCAACTCGGCCGAGTACCAAGTAGTTATCAGCTTTTTTCTTCGTTCTGCAAACGTTCGACTCGGGATTCGAGCGTAGGCTTCTTTCTTAATAATACTCGTCGTATGTAGGCCTATGTCTGTGTACTCGTATTGCGCGCTATACGCGTACAACGGCGAAAACGTTTCACATACCGTGAACGCTCTTAATAGCTAATTTACAAAAAGAATACGCGTTAAAATTTGAGGCTTTGAAAAATCGCATTAAAATAAGCGAGCCGAATGAAATGAGATGAGAGAGACGAAAAAGCCAAAGAAGGAGGAGAGGAGAGGAGAGGAGAGTAAAGAAAAAAAACGCATAGTCGCAAAAGGCGAGCATTCTTTAAATAAATTAATACCGACTGGCTCGCTGCTTCCATCTTTAATTAATGTAACACTTTAAATAATAATTTTCAAAAAAAATACGATATTTTATTCATTAAATTTCGCTAAAGCTGAAATTCTTCACTTTTAACGTTTTGCTTAATTATCTCCGCAAGATGGTTCATCAACTACGAGTATAGTATAATCGAATTAGAAATATTATTTATGGTACGGCGTTGGCGTGAAAAAATTTCAACTCTTGACTTTTCGAACGAAATGAAATTTTAATGACGGAAAATTTTTCCCAATACAATATACAAGGTTCACGCTGCACGACAAAATAACGATGAAACGCGACGACGACGACGACGACGACGACGAAACGTTCGAGAAGAGAATGGATTTCAGTAAATTTGGCACTGGTACTACTGCAACCATCGTGCCATGAAAATGCTGCAGGCTTCGGGCGATTTTGCGTTTGGCTATATCACTGTCCGCGATGCGATTGCGTGCAGCGCGGCGTATACCTAGTTACCTAATACCTATACCTACTGTGCAAGTTGCACGAAAAAACAGCTCGAGTGACCTCGGTAATTTTACGTCATGGTTGTATCGAAATTTTGCACTCTGCAGGGAACACCGCGCCGTATTCGCACATTCGCACCTCACCTTCTGGCTTCTGCGACCATTCAACAATCTGCGACGGTGGCCGGCGTTTCCGACACCGTACCACACACTTGACGAACGTATAACAAGTTAAGAACTGAAGTCGTTTTTAACCTTTGATTATTCTGCAGAGCAAATCGAGGTGAGGTAAGACCGGCCTCCTGGTATACCCGTAGCTTCATAGTTTCTAGCTTGACGCAACATTGTTTCCAATCGAGCTGCTTTTTTATTACGTACACCAGGCGCGTGCGATTCTCTTAAAATTAAATCCGCAACTCGCATTACATTCTTCGTCTCCTTCTCCACCTCTACCTCTACCTCTACCTCTACCTCTACCTGCAACATTAATTCAAGGCTCGATCGTTATTAATAATCGAACGGCAGTACCTTTGATTAATAAGTATAAACATCCGACTGTTTTCGCTGTCGGAATAACTAAACAAGACGAAGACGCGCGAGTCTCTCGTTCCTCGTTCGCCAGTCGCCACACGCAATAACCAATAACTCGTCATAACTGGTTTTCGCCGAAAACGTTTTTAATGAATTTCGTTGTAATAAGACTTTTAGACGAATAGTGAATTAGTGATGCCGTTGAATAATACATAGAACACGCTTGTTCTTCGTCATCATCGTCTCATCGTCGTTTCACTCTACACCTAATTACGTATCTAATTACCCGAGTATCTACTTACTCGTATCTGTATATGTACCACGATGGCCTGTAGCTGTAAGTAATACGACTCTACGTACGCTACGAGCACTACAAACGGTTACAGGAATAGTAGAGTCTTATAATGTATAAAAAAAACTCCATAGTTTCATAGTTCGTCAATTACTCCAATTTAGGGGATTTAATTGCGGTTCGAGGGGCAAGAGACGCTCTAAGGAAAGATATTGTAGCAACTAAAAGTGTGGAAAAATTAGTAAGAAACAAATTTGTTTGAAAAATTCGCGAGGGAGATCTACGAGATCGGGGGGTTCGAGCAATAAATTGATTGTAAATCTTTTGTGATCACAACTTTTGTTGTCTCTTTGATATTTCCCGTACAAATATGAGAAAATCAAATTCCCTCTTTTCCGAGGAACGTTTTCTCAAATTTGAGTTGAGCGGATTGCTCCAAATGGAATTTTTGTAATAACCAAAAGTGTAGAGGAGACATTAAGGAATAATTTTGACATGACGTTTTCTTTTCTAAAATCAATAGGTAGAGACCCGGTATACGCGTTTCAAATATTGGGATGGGGGCGGATGCTGAGAAAGTGGGGGTGCTGAAAAATGGGTACCGTTGTTTAAATCTTCGTTTTAGTGTGTAGATTAAAAATCAGCCATAAAATTGCTCTAAACAGGCCGATCGAGCGGACATGCATTTGGTACCCTACTGGAATAATAAGTAGAAGTACATACGTAAATGTATAATTACATAACTTACGGATGAAAATCTGTTATTTAGTATTTAGTATCTAGTATCTACTCGTTCTACTATCTACATCTCGTACATGGCAATGGTACGAGTATACGGTTACGGTGCAAGTGACTAATTTCATTATCAGCTCGTCATTACGGCTATTGGCTACTGACGTTACGTCAACCGTAGGTAAGGTAAGGTAAGGTATGGTATGGTATGGTATGGTACAGTACAGTACAGTACAGACACAGAGTACAGGTAGTAGATAGAGCACAGTAGATAGTATTAGTAGATAGTAAGATACATGCGCGACCTTGGCTAGACGGTATCATCATTATCATCACCATCACCTTCGTCGCTATCATACAAAATAGGTAAATACAAATCAACCTGTACCGTAACTTCCTTAAATTATCCGACTATGCGAACCGTCATCCAGCGGAAAATCCGCCGATGCGCGCGTTTGTTTCGAACGAAATGCATTGTTATTGTATTATAATACGTGTACGTGTATCGTATGTAACTACATACGTAGTATGTGTATGTATATGTACGAGTAATTATGTATGTAGTGTACTGTAGTAAATACAAGTAGATAACAGGTGTAGGTGTACTCGTACATACAATGGTACATTGTTTACTTGGCTGAGAATTACTGCGAGTAGGTAGAGGTACCACGCAGCTCGCAGCTAGTGAACTTGGAAAGCACGTATTTTCGCCGATACACCGGCACGCTGCATCCTGCTTGTGCCTGACGCTGGTGCCCGCCACCGCTGCCGCGTTCCCTCACTCGTACCGTACGATATAAGGAATAAGGATATTATTTTCGAAGGAAAATTTCCCAAATTACCGACGTTAACGCGCGGATTTGTTTTTATTTTGCACGAAAACAAATCACCGAACGACTTCCGCCAGACCAAGTTACGGTAAAAGGTCAACTACTCGGCTTCGTGAAGAAATATTTCTTAATATGCGCCTGCTAAATTCCAACTTCTAATTAGGTACGCGTACGATGGTTCGCGATGAGCGTTGTAGCTAACCGGCTACCTAGCTACTAGCTAGCCGTAGCTAGTATAGCTAGTAGCTGCCAAGTGCTAACTACGGAGTACGGATAAACGTATTTACATCGCATTAATGCCGTCGTCGCGCCGCGCCGCAAATCTGATGAGCGATGGATGATAAATTGAATTTCGACAAACACCGCGTACCTCTTACCCTTTTACGTTTACCGTCGCTTCTCACTTCAAATACTTTACTGGCTGTAGTGACTACCTGCACCTCGAGGTACCAGAGCGTAAAATAAATAGTTATAGGGGGAAGACATATGCGGGGCGGCAGCGCGACATCGTCGCCCCGGATTTTTTTTTCAGGCGCATTCGCGTTCTGGTTCGCGTGGTAAGAATTTCCTTGAAAGGCGATTTAACCTTCGATAGGTAGGCTATGGTACACCAACTACCAAGCACAAACTATACATATCGAAAATAAGCTCGTATCGATTTTCTATTAAGCGGCTTAAGGTTAGTTGTTACTCGTACTCGTAGTTAGCTGATAAGCGAGTAACGGGCGACGGTTTCGTTTTTCCAATTTTCTTTACTCGTCGTATTTTAAGGCGGATCAGATAAATTATTCAAATGCCCGCCGACGTCGAGCCATTCGCCCAATGAGCCCATGAGCCCGGTCCGTTTTCAAAGCGTACACCCGTACAGGTACAATGGCACTATGACACTCGGGGATAATATGTAATTATACTCGTACTCGTACTCGTAACAGCTAGCCGAGCGCAATTGTACCACATACTCGTATTTCATACTTCATACTACATACTACATACTACATAGCTGAGGTCGTCAGATAAGAAGAAGTCGTAACCAGCACGCACACACGAATTCCTTTCGCGTTAAAATCGGACGCGTTGGAATGAGAAAAATTGCAAAATTTACGAGCATAATGCATCGCGAAACACGCATCAGCATATTGATAAAACCGCACTAATAAAACGAGGAAAAAATCTTACAGTCATCGTCTAATATACTCGTACTCGTACGATGAGTAGTAGCCTAAACCATTATACTGTATGTACAAATAGATAGCGTGTAATATGTGGTATTCGTCCTCGAGCGCCGACCGCGAATACGATATAGCGTGGCGTGGCGTGGAGTGACGTAGCGTGGCGTGGCGTGGCGTGGCGCGACGCTTATTCGTATTCAGACGTTTATCATTACTTTTCCGTAACCGTTCACCACCGACACCATCACCAACACCCACACCCCTCCATCCACTCACCCGCTAATTCGAATACTATTTCCTATACTAAAGTAAATTTAAATTTTAGATCGTACTTCACTCGATACAAGTATAGTACGAGTACGTTTCACGTTGCATTGATGCTTTGTACGCGAATACTCGTACTACCACGTTACACCACGCAATACCCGTACTCTCGAGTCTCGAACTGAAAATTGTTAATATGTTCAAAATATGCGCATGACGTAACTCGTATCCTTATCCTACCTGCAGTTCGTTTTCCAAGTCGAAATTTTTTCACTCTACGCTTCTCTCCAAAGTACGCGTACGTAACGAAAATACTCGTAGTATGTAGTAAAAAAAACACACGTGAAATATACGCGTCAATACTACGAACACGCTTCTCACCATCACCCTTTCCCCGTGTTATCTTTAATTTGTTATTTTTATGACAGTTTATAAACGGCTTTTAAGGTGAAGTTGAAAAATCATTCGATTTTATTTTCGTATATAAATATCATCGTCGTCGTCGTCGTCGTCGTCGTCGAAGGCTGCGGACGCTGCGCTGCCAATCTAAAAATAAAATAATACATATATGTACTTACTCGTATTCGTTCATCCATCCATCCATTCATTCATTCATTCATTCACTCACTCACTCACTCACTCACTCACTCACTCACTCACTCATTCACTCACTCATTCATTCATTCATTCGTTCGACGGCAAATATTTTCAAACGAAAAACGTTATACGATCTATAGCTCAAAAATCGATAGATTTTGAGAAAAACATTATTTAAGTAATAAGCTTAAGCGCGCGTGCGGTAATTGGTACTTCTCACCGCGCAGCAGCGCTTCGTTCCTGACGCGAAGTCGCGCGTAAGTGTGAACGAGGCGCTACCGCATAGTGGAAAGTACCGGCTGACGCGCGGGCGTGGTTTTTGCGATTTTTCACCACGACCCCGCGGAGGCAAAATTTTGAAAAAAATATATCACATTTAGAGGTCGAAAATACATCTAAAAAATTAGGTTTGAAAAATTTGCAGAGTGAGATAGATACCTAAAAAACATAAATAAAGTTGAAAACCTCCGTTTGGGGGTTGTTGATTTTTTCATGGAAGGCTCTTCTAAGGGTACATCATGTAGTAAAATTTCGATTAAATCGATTAACTGTAGTTTAAGGAAAAACACTCCTATCTGATTTTCAATAAAAAAATTATTTCCCGAAAACGCGGAGAAGGGGAAACTGAATTTTTGGTCATAAGGGTTTCTCGATGTTATCCACCTCCCACCCAAGTATCACCAAAACCTAGACCCGGGAGCAAATCGTTTATGCTTAGGCCTGCCTGCCTGTAGTCTTCAATGCCTTACGAAGCCGGACTCGAACTGACGAAAAAATTGTAAAAAAAAGAAGTTCCAGGCCGTGGATTTCTTTTCATTTTTTTACAGAATGAATTTTCTCTTGTAGCATCACTACCTCTACTTTTATCTCTGCCTTTACCAACGAGCACATTTAAAAAAGAATATCACTGACTTTCGCGTGAAAAATATACGTAGTAGGTATAACAATGTAGTTACTATGTAGTTAGCACCTTACATCCACAACGCGATGATTTTTTTTTGTTTCACCGTTCGTTATACGCGCATAATGAGAGACGTAGGTCTAGAGGTGTGTGCGTGTGTATGTGTGTGGGGGGTGTGTGGTATATCTATCTGTCTATATCTATATTGTAATACATTCGTAGGTACTACGCTACGGAAAAACAGATCGCGACGACGCGAATAGAAATGGAAATTTTAATTTCACGCCTCCGGTTATGCTTTCCGACTTACTCGAGCTTCTCTACGAATTCACGAATACACACACTTACATACAAATCTGTTCGCTACGCGAATAAAAACGTTTTTTTTTTCATTTCTAATATACATTTTTAAAATAAACAAATAACGAGGGAAAAACAGCCAACATGAAAACACTCGATGAAACTCGCATGCACGGTTTGAAAAAATGACACGTTTTACAAATTTACCCTGGTAACAATTTTTTTCGAACACCATACACCGTTCAAATGCACAATACATAACAGATACATCTAAAGACATACAAATGTCATAAACTAAATATACAAGAGCTACAGCTCCAGCTAAAAAACTTGCCGACAAAAATTCCGGCAACATGGTTAAAATTTTAATGATCGTACATTTCCAGCTAGATTGTCTTTCCGTACTTCCTCCAGAGAAAGCATCTGCAAAATAAACGACGCGAAGAACCACTCTTCGCGATCAAATACCAAGGAGCAAGATGGCAAGCCTTTACGAATCGGTAGAGGTACGTCTACGTACAACGGTACAACTGAACGAAACGAACAAGCGGTAAAAGCACAACTTTGCCAATATTTCACGAAAAAATAATGAATTTTTTTTGTCGGCGAATAAATAAATAAAAATAAATAAGTAGTAATTTTTTTAAACGATACGCGCTCAGTTGAGCTTATTGTTCGGAAACGATTTAAAACGGCTTATTATGCGATACGAACAATTATCAAATTTTTTAAACAATTGGCGCGAGCTTCGTTAAATGCACACGCGATAGATAGTGTGATATACTCGTATATGTAGTCGTAGACCTACTCTGTGGTGTGTAGCTAACTAGCTATAGCTAATAGCTATTGTGATAATACATTAATTGAGAATTCGTTATATAGTAGGTACTACATACGAGTACATATTCGTATTTTGCCAAATAACCCGCAACGTGTTCTGCCAACTTTTCCATTTTTCATACGCAAACGCATTTTATCTAGAATTACAGTAGACGGTACGAGAAAAGAAAAACCCTCGATAATATCGGTAATCGTAAAATAACGCCGCTCAGGCGATTATTCGCTCTCTCTCTTCCATTCGATGGCAGCAACGAATAGTGGTCATGTTGCCAGGCGTATCTCAAGTACAGAATACATATACGTTGACCAAGTTGAATACTTGGTTTTAAAACGCTACTCAAAGGCGTCCTTTTGTTTACGCGGTCACAGTGAAAGGCGATAGGCGACAGGCGACGCACGAAGTCGCGTCGTATTATACAAATATACTCGTATGTAGGCCTGCATACGAGTATATTACGTACATCTACGCACATATGTGCGATGTGCACGTGTGCAGGATATGTAGTATGTACTATGTACACCATAATACGCACTTCCAATAAGTATAGCTACGAATAGAAACGAAACAATAGCGAAATAGGTCCTTCAACAAAGATACCCGCAACTAGATACGAGGCACGAGCATAAAGAAAATTTTGCCGAAAATTGTTGCGATACAACGCGGCGTTTTGCTGATCGAATTCGTGTTCTGTTCCTTTATACTTGTACCCGAAAAAAAAAGGAAAAGAAAAACGCACACACAGATACAGAAGAGAAGATAACGAAACGTAGTGCGGAAAAAAAGAGAATTGATTTTTCCTACATGTCGTTTGGCGGGTATTATTCAGCGCAGAATACGTTTACGGAAGTAATAGGTAATAGGTAATAGGTGATAGATAATCGGTATCAGGTATACGCGTAGGTACGAGTAAGACAGAGAGCGAGAGCTAAAAGTAAAGACTAATCCGACGATGGATGGTGGGTACGAAATTCGTACTCGTATTAATTTTCACCGCATACGCGTACTCGTCACACTGCGTCAGCGGGCAACCGGCCGCGGCACGGTGGCCCGCAATACGATGCGACGCGACGCGACGGTCTTTTATCGTATCGGCCATGTACCGTGCGCCGTGCGCCGTGCACCGTGTACCGCGTACCGCGCTACCGCCTGCCCTCAGCGTCTGCGTCCGCTAACCTCGTCGTACGTATTTTATACGTTTACGCTTAACGCGATTAATGAATAATCGCCGCCTCGTACATATTATGTAATTAGTCGCCGTTTAAGCGTGATACAGCTTTTGTTTTGCACGCGCTTATTAATGCTTCCTTTGATATTGTGTCTTATTATACGTTTACGTACAGTACATGTACGTACATAGTACACTACATACGACGCGACCCTAATAAACGTGTCACGCCAACATACTCGTACACGTAGTTAGTACGTCTACGTACGTATGTGGTATACGTACATCCTTTTCCTCCTAAAAACATCCAATAAAGTCGTACTCGTATGTCATGAGAAGAAATTTTCGAATAATTGAATAAAAATGATAAAAATTTTACAACTTGTAACGAGTTTTCTTCTTTAATTTGTCATTTACAGCCTTGAATATTGACCTAACACAGAAATACAAAAATCATCCATACTAGAATAATCTAGATATAATTCTTTTCCTCCCACAAGAAGCCCCATATTTCTATTTATTTTAGTAATTGAAGTACGTATAATTATTCAAAATTGGTAAATGAAATCGAAAATTTTTTTTCGAAAGAGTATACCGCTGCTCCTTGTACCCCGAGGTTAGGCAAACATGCATACATTTACGCAGTTTATATCGCACAGTTTGTGGGTTGAAGGCCTTACTTCTACCCCGGAAGCAGGAACACCCTGTATAGCTGCTACTCCACCATAGAGTGAAAGAGTGAAGTAGTCGAGCTTAATGCTCGTTGTTCAGTTGTCATTTGTCAAACTATTACGATTCACGGTTATGATGTGTATCTACTATCTCCCCGAGGTACATTGCTCATCACACATACCATACTCAACTAGTCATACAGTATACTCGTAAATGTACGTACTGGTAAGTAGTACGCGTACGATGGAACGCTACATAGGCCTTTATATTGTATGCAGCTAAATTAGTTATGCGGTAGGTAGGTAGCTAGCTAGGTACTAGGTATAGGTAATAGGTAATAGGTACATATATGTTTGCATGTACGAGCACATAATGTGTACAGGAGAGGACGCGGTGCGGTGCGGCGCGGCAAGTCTATATCGGCGATATGCAATGTACGCGTATAAGTAGTATACATGTAGGTACATGTTCGATAACCGATAATGGCGGTAACGTGTAATACGTATCTTAGCTCGTACTCGTAGTCGTACGCAACCCGAATGAAATTATCTCGCATACAAATCTACGTAATTAAACTTGATCATGCGTTCAAACTAATTATTCGTTTAATAAGTAGGAAAAAACGAGACGCTGCATTCCCTTCCTTCCCACTTCTTCGTCTACTTTAAGAACTTTGCGTCGAAGAAAAATAAACATACTTATTCGATAACGTGATCGCTTGATTATCATTTTTTTCCGAAATTTTAACATTAAAAAAAAATTTCCGCGTCGACTTTGTGTTTTCCAATCGAAGGTCAAGGCGTGCTGTAAACCAAACCAAACCAAACGAAACCAAACCAACCTATACCATACCATACTATACAACACCATACCTATTATACCTAGTACCTACATACAGTACACTCGAGAAATTTTTCGTACCACTGTGTTTTTCTCATTTTATTTTACTTTTTTTCTTTCTTTTTTTCAATTAATTATCGAAAATGTTCGACTAGAGCCGAATTAGCCGGCGACCTTTACCATGTTCCCTGCTATTTTTTCACAGAACGAGACCCGAACGAACATAAACTGCGGGTAGCATCCACCATCCAGCTCGCGCTCGGTTCTATCGCTGTCGCTGTCGTTGTTGTTGTTGTTGTTGTTGTTGCTGCTGTCGCTACTCGCTACTCGTGCTATCTCGACCCTCCGACCACGACACCCATCGCCACGGCGCGGCGCAGCGTGACGGCAAACATTTAACAAGGCTCGTTCCATATAGTTTTCTTCGCTTTTCGGTCGAGCGATTTATTGTCGACATGGTTACAACTGCTACATTATTAACGAATTTCCCTCCTTCAAATACGTACATAAATTATCGATTAAATAATAACTACGAGGAGAATTACGTATCGATGTCAATCTTTACCAATTACTTTTTTCTTTATCGACGATCAATTTCGTTTTATCGCGATTGTTTACCTTTGTCGCTGTGTATTCTCGATGATAACAAACTCGAAACGGGCGATTTTCGTTTTCTTTCAATTTTCACTGGCTGCTTTTCGCGTGTACAGTTAGGTAGGCTGTACACTCGTAAGGAGCTAGGTAGTAGGTACAGCGCTAAGTTACATATGAGGTATTTTGGTAACCGGGTATAGACATAGGGATGGACTATGGACAATTGGACATAACGCCTTCTGCAGGTTGCAGGTTACAGGTATACGACCACGACCGTAAAATACGTTCACATACGGTACGTGTACGTTACGTATAGATAAAGATACAGGATACAGGATACAGGACACAGGCGGTGGCGCGGATATAGCTATTTTACATACGTACTTTACTTACGTAGCCACGGCAGCATCGCCTTCTTAAAAGCGAAAAGCTTTTAAATTACCACCTAACGCAGAAGCACTAAGTGCTTCGAAAAAAAGCTTATCGCCGAGTCTGCTTAGGCAAACACCAATATAGGTAGTTTTTTTTTTACTTCTTCAAGATTTTCGCGGCCCCGCCTCGCGCTTAAAACGTTCAAATTATTAACCGAAGCGTTTTCTTTTACTTTTCCCGCGTCTTTCTTCTTGCTTTTTTTCGTAATACCTACTTTATCGAAAATATGAGTAACTGCTGATGTCTTTAGAAAGTATCGTTCGTTCAAAACTAAATAAAAGTACTTAAAAGAGTAGAGCGCCAAGGCTAAAACGATGCGATGCGATGCGACGCGACGCGTTTAAACAACCTTACAGCAAACTGTTTGGAAATACATTCAAGATTTACGAAGTTACGGCGTGTTTTTTTTCGCTTTAGAACGGCGAACGGGAATTAGCCGAATGAAAATCTCCGCTTTTTTCAGATCGCGCTGCCGCCACGTCAAGACGACGCGTTTCAACGCGACGCACACGCGATGGAGTGAAGGCACGCAGTAGGAGGATAGAGGGAGGGAAGAGGACGAAAAGGCTCGTCGCCTCGTCCGTAACGAACGAAACGAAAACTTGGGCGGATTCGTTATATTCGTAGAAAAGTTTCGTTTCGAAGTGCTGCGAAAAGCGCGAGTTTATTTATCCGGGGACGTTGAATATAGAAAAGTTATCATTTCTCTCGCGTTAAAAATCGTCCGACACCCGGCATAATCGAACAGTAAAGCAAAAGGCGAAAGGCCGCTGGAAAGCTGCCTTAAATTTGCAACGAACGTGTTGGGCGTTGCGGAGGGCGCGGCGGCTCGGTAACGTGGTACTTTTCAAATCCAGCGGCGCGTAGCGGTAGCGCACCGTCCGTCCACGAGTATTTTACCCGAAACTCCGACTATCCAACAAATTGATAAATAAGTTTCCCACGACAATAACGTCGTCGTTTGTGCTCCGAACAAATTAATTACATTACGGCCGAAGGATTTTTTTTCAACGTCAATTATCCGATACGTTGATTACACGTCCATCCGTCCGTCCGTCCACCCGAACATTCGGTCATTCGTATTCGTTGCTCCGCTTCGTGAACTTGTTCTCTTTCTTTTTTATATTTTTCCCCTCTTCTTCTTCTTCTTCTTATTTTGCTTTTTTGGCGAGCTCTCGTTAATACACCGGTACGAGAATTTAGCTGTAAGAAAGTCAACGTTTCGGTTTCGATTTCTTTTTCGTCCTTTCGTTGTTGTTTCCAGCGCGGAATCGTTATTCGTCGACTCGTCATCGCCAGCTCGTTGGCCTTTGCGCGCTTCACGAGAGTCGGCGAAATTTGAGAATTTTTTTCTTATTCCGCAAATGACCGGGCAATTTTTCAGGAAGAAAACAATTTCAAATGATGGTGCAACGTTGAAAGATGTTAGGGGACGGTTCGGTTTAACCGCGGTGCGTCGCGTCGATGAAATCATTGAAACGGCATTGGCATCGGCATCGGCATAGCTGAGTGCATACTGTGTAGGTTAGGTAAAAGAACTTATACGTAGAATATCCATGTACAATGTACTCGTACATGTAAGTAAGGTCTGCGCATTGGGCATTGTACTTTGTGTTTTGTACGTGTGCAATATTATACGAGTACATGAATACGTTTCGTCAGCCAAGGGAATAAACGCGCGCGGTTTGGATCCGGGTGGTAAATAAGTGAAATTCGAAAATACGTAGGTAATACGGGTACGGGTACGGGTACGGGTATTGGGTAGAGGTATTAGGTAGAGGTAGCAGGTAGACGTTAACGATTTAAGTACCGTACAACGTACAACGTACAACGTACTACGTAATACGTATATCTCTATATACACAATACACATACACATACACACTGTTTATACGTTTACGTATTACTCGTATGAGTATAAGAATAATATTCCCACGCGTGACATAGTTTCTATTTTAATACACGCGACATCTTATTATAGAATGGAGTTCTTAAATACAAATATGCTGTTCAAGTCAGATAGTACTCGTAGATACGTGGACGTACGTTCGGTCGTTTACCAACACACCAACACCGAAAAATACTCGTCGTCGCAATCCTTTGTTCTACCATAGTCCATAATCACACTCAAGTAGGCGCCGGCAAAATAACTTATCGTAATACTCGTACAACTAGATCGAGTACGTTCGTTGAATTTATCAATAATAGAATCAAATTTGGTATACGAGTAGGTTGGTACTAGGTAGCCGAAAGGGAGAGGAGGGAGAAAAACGTTTTTGAAATTTTGAAAAAATCGAATCGTTTCAAACGGGCGCTGCGACTGCGAGTACACGTTTGCCGATAATTTGCGAGAAACGCTTTTTCAAACAATTACACCACCCTGTATACTCGTAATTACCTAATACCTAATTACCTATGTGTGATCGTGTTATCGTGTTATCGTATTATTGCTGGCGTACGTCTCGCGTCGATGCATATAGCAGGCTACGACATTTACTTGATCCAGCGCAGCGCGTCAAAATTCGAAAAATCCATTATCTCAAAAATAAGGGGCCGAAACCTACGAAGTACGACTATACTCGTAGTTGTTGAAGGTTCAAACCAAATTTTCGTTTTTTTAAATCAATTCTTCAATTCAAAATGGATATCAGATTTGAATTAAACGCGTTCCTCCACCTACCATTTTCTGTTTTAAAATACTGATTTCTGCATTCTTCCCACCGTGCCCCGGGATGGGGAAGGAGGTTAGCTCAAAATTGACACCATGCTTGAATTTTACGCGTTGCAAAACCTTAGAGGAAGCTGATTGAATAATTTTGTCGCGCTGTCTCGTGTAAATGTCGTATTGCGCGTCGCGTCGCGTCGCGCCGCCTTGTCGCAGCTCACAGAATCAATGTCAACATTGCGTCGCAAGCCAGATATCGAACACGCCATCGCGTGGTTTTCGTCGAAAAAATCAAGATAACAGAGCAGAGCGCGGCGCGGCGCGGCGGACGCGGCTTGGGCATTTTCAAACAATCGTACACGATGGACGAGGGCGAATTGTTCTCAGTGTGTTGTTGAACTCGTGAACCGTGATATTCGGACGAAATACGTACGCGTATTAAACCGGACAATACTCCGCGTATTCGTCGTTCACACGCGATTGCAATAAACGGAAAAACACACCCTCGAATTAATCGCGGCCCAACAACTACTAATCGCGTGTTTCTACTCGTGAGGTGCTCGGCGCTCGTACGAGTAGCCTACGTGTCGAATAAGAGTACGCTAGTGCGAGTACCAAATAGAGGACTAGAGGTCTCAGACCAACTTGAACGAGGAAAAATGCGACGACATATGGTGGTTGGTGGTACTGGCTCCATTTTAGACGTAATTTTCAATTTTTTCTTCCTCGCTGGTGATTTTTTTTCCTTCCGCATTCCGTACGTTGCACTTGGCAATTGTTTTCAATCAATTTTCCGCAGCTCAACGTACCCGCCTTTTTAAGGGGCGTACGGTCGCGCGGGGTTATTTAATTGTTTGTAAATTGGGACAAGGCGCAGCGGCCGATTCGCCAATATAACTCGAATGATTAATACGGGGATTATTATTCAAAAGGGTTATCCGTACGCCCAATTACGCATCAACTCGAATAAAACCCTCGTCATATCACGCGTTCAACATACATATGTTTTCGGGTAATTCGATTATTCTTGTACCTATAAGTGCTATCGCTATCGCTATTCGTTATTCGCTATTCGCTAACGCCGCTCCAAGTGAAGATTCACGCATTTTTCCAATCCCACCCAACATTTGTATGTACTTAGATGTACATAGGTACATACTACATACCTACATGAAGGCAGTTTCCGTTTCCGCACCTTTAACGCATTAACGCTGTACTTTCGTCATTTTCACCATTCCAAATACGCGTGATCCGTCGATTGCCCTTTTATCTTTTTCATCGGCGCGGCGTATTTCGGAAGCCGCTGTAGCAAAATTATACCGCCACCCTTACCTACTCGTACCTAAGTCTTAATACACTCGTACTGTAGCGCACGCCTCGACGCCTCAAGTGCGAAATTAAATAACGGCCGCTACTTTTTCCTATAACCTTTTCCGTAAATTGAATTTCCTTTCCGACTCGAATCGAAATTATTTTACACGATCTGGCTTAAACGAGTAAAAGCACTAGGCATACTCGTCTCGTATAGTAGTCAATTGGGGATACCAAGACCTACTACTCGTATTTTAAAAAGTAATACTACCGCAAAATCGTAAAACGCCTTTCTCTCTACACTCCCTCCCCCCCCCCACTTCCGTGCCCACGTGCCTCATACGTGAAAATGGCGAGGGCCGAAGCCGAAGCCGAAACCTTAAGCTGACCTTCTCTTCAAATGTCGACCGGTGAAATGTGAAATGTACCGAACGCGACGCGTTAACCTGAAATTTCGGCTGTTGCCAAATGTTAAATCGTCGCTATAAAACCAAACACTTAACAACAAACAACTTATAAGTCGCCCTTATAAGCGTCGCGTCTTAAACATAAAAAACTCGCGCCTACGAGTCGAACCACCGACTGAATAAATTTCACGCCTAGCGGACTTTAAGAAGATTGCCAACGTAATTCCGAGCTGTTTTGTCATTTTTACAACAAACTTTACTTACTCGACGCGTATACCAAGTTCGGGTAAATTTCTACTATATTTCGCGGCTTATAAGTTATAATTAAGTTTACAAAACCGTTTAAAATCAACAATTCGACGTTCCGGTAGCGTATGCTCGATCGCAGAAATGGAAACGCGTTTTTCGGCCCCCGCACAAACGAAGACCAAAGCTCTCCAACGATAACGAATCGACTACCGTCGCGGCGCGGCGCGCCGCGACGCCTAATTAATCCGAACAAAATGCGCGACAAACTGCCAAATGAACTAATTCCCACACAATTTTCTCCTCGAAGAATAGCGACGGCAGCAGGTACTGACTGAAGGTTACGAAACTTCCACATTACAGGTGCTTCTTCGATTATACGAGTGAAAAATTTCGCGGAAATCGATGGTTGCAGATAAATTCTCAAACACACTTTTCTTCTCTTGTTTATACTTGAAGTCGTTCATACGAGTAAGTATACGAGTACACTACACTCGTCGCACAAGCAAGCGTATTTCATACTCACAAATAACAAAATGGTAACCGACCATCGTTTTTACTTCTTTGTAGGACGGTACGATTCTTCTACAAATTATTCGGTGCGCTAACGTTGGACACAATCGCGACCCCATCAACCCAAAAGAACAAAACAAAAAAAAAAAAAAAACGATTTGGCGACAACGCCGACGCGACGCGATTTCTAAATTTAGTGCTTATAAAACTATCGTACTTGTTTCGCGCGTAAACCGTGACATTGAAATTGAAATTTTTTACAAAATATAAGCCACATTCGCGTTCTTGTAATGTAGCCTACATTGTAGGCCTATACACCACCGTACATGTATGAGTAGCTATTAGCTATAGCTAACTACCTATCCAGAGCAATCAATCGATAATTCAATATACGAGTACGTAATATTACACGCTGCAATTGCGTCTATCTACTCGTACTCGTGATGAAATTTACTTAAAATTTTTCCGTCGTCCCACCCCCCCC
>QBDW01014510.1:0-10297 GCA_003261595.1 Maconellicoccus hirsutus | reverse complement strand
CGATTGGCACCCCCCCCCCCCCCTAAGAAAATGAATTACCTATTTTCGGTTCTATTGTAAAAATGACAGCTTTGGCTTAAACAATCTTAAATTAGACAGTATTTTCTTCATTAAAAAATCAAATTTGATCTGATCAATTCAATTTCAAGTTGAAAAATTTCAATTAATACAGTTTTGATACATTCTAAAAACATTGAATAAATTTCAATTTTCCAACTTGAACGTGAATTGACAAGAGCAAATTAGATTTTTTTATTGAAGAAAATTTAATTATCAAAAAACCCGTTGGGAGCGCAAGCATCGGCTGAGGAGGTTTTTGATTGGTTGAAGAAAAAAACGGCCTGTTTTTATATGAAAACTTCACGCCGTTGTAAATTTCAAATTAAAATGAGAAGCGAAATTCCAAAACTGACTCTGTCCACTTTTGCAAATTTATAAAAAAATGAACAAAAGTCATTTTGGTGATAACTGCTCGAAAAAAAACTTGTAAATCGGAAGTTGAACAGAAAACAAACATGCATTTCTTTTCAGCCATTTCGGAACCGATTTTGAATCTATTTAATTATTTTGTTAATTTTAGCTTTATTATATAATACAAAATATTAAATAATAACGTACTTGCTTTATAAATACGATGTTCTGAATTGATGTACATAGAAGCATCAGTGGCATTTTTAGAACAGCCAATCAAAAACTTCCATTGGCCCATGTTGGTGTTCCCACCGGAGGAAATTTTGTTCTAGGAAAAAAGTCGATGTGCAATACTGTGCATTCTATATAACTTTGGACTATGTAATATCCCATTTCGAATGAAATCCTCAGACATTCGCCCACCCACCTCCAAGAGAAATGCACTTAGTTCGCCTTTTCTAGTAATGGAAGACCGCTCAGATACTGTGACTGTGGAACAAGAATAAGCAGCAGGATAACCCGAACTTCGGTGTTAAGACAACCCTTGTGTTGGGCATTTTTACGTATTTTAACCCAAAGAAAAGATTAAATGCGAAGGACCTCTTCAGGTTTCTGACCTGTGGCCCATGTCCTTAATGCGGTCCGCTCACAGCCCTCGGGAAATTCGTACGCTCGAAGTAAAAAGTCAAAAAACTCAACTTTCGGATCGTCAATTTTCTAATGCATATTTTCACGTTCAATGGTCGACGAGGATTTACGCAGAAGACGAAAAAAAAACACTCGGTACGATCGATTTGAATGACACGTTTTCCTTCTTTTCGCTCATCAAAGCGAGTAATTTGTTACGAATGGTTGAATTTTTTCTGGTTTTTCGCGTCATTTTGTTAATCCTTTAGGTGTTGGTCGATGAATGGGCTTCGTGAATCGTTCGCATTATGAATGCGACACTGCGAGAAGTGTGTGTAAAAAGGAGGCACGCTGAAAAGGCAAGAACAAAAGAATGTAAAATGTCGAATACCGAAGAAACGTTGAACGGCGTTTAATAGGTTTAAAGGACAGAAGTGTCGAACCGAGGCGTGAATTGCTGGGAAACTAACCAGTCGGCTACTAATATTCGAAATTCTCTCTCAAACACGTAAGAAGGCTCTTTTACGAGAATTTCAAACAGTTTTACGATGAAAGTCACGTTACTACGAACAATACGATAAACTATCGAAGAATATGGCGTAAAAAAGATCCAAAAATTGGACAGATGGATGAGCGCGTGTTAATGGCCGCAGAATAGAAGTGGGGAGGGGGGGAAAAGTTGGAAAATGTATGGTATACACAGGACACAGGTGTTTCCATTTTCATGTTGCGACAAGTAGAGAAGAGGCACGTGAGAAGGAAATTTTTCGTAGTAAGGTTTCGACGAAGGGGAGTGAAATGCGCGGGCACGAGGGGGCGTATTTTTGTCTCGTAATTAATATCTACTGTGCAAGTATGTCTATGTATTGTCTACAAATATACATGGTTATGTGGACATGATACGTAACTACGTATATTTTACCTATATCTAGTGTTTAGGTTGTGAAAAGGACATTTGGCTGTTTATGCTGCCGGGTGAAAGGCTTTTCGCTTTTTATCGGCTTGTAAAAGTCCGTTCAGATCGTGCCTAAGACAAAGTATCGAAGATTAAGCGTCGCTGAGGTTTATTTGTTTGTCAGATTTGTACCTTTTTTTCCTTCGTTTTTACGCCCTCTCTTCATTGCCCGTGTAAAAAGGGATCCCAACCTGACGAATTCTTTTGAACGCCACAAAGGTAAATGCCTTTTGGTCGGAGATGCTCGCTGTTCGATATTTTTTCTTTTTATCATTATTTCATTATTTATTTTTCCCTTTTATAATCGTATACGGCATACATCGAATGTAGGGTTGTCGCTTGTCGCGACGAAGGTCGAGTTTACTCTCGTAGGTAGTTTGTGGCGATGGTGCTGCTTATGGCGTTTTGCTGCCCCGCTACGCGATATCTTTTTCTACGTGTGTAGCATATTTGTTATGACAAATAACTCGTTCGGCGAACTACCCTCATAAAGAGCGGCGTGCCGGCGCGTTAATTTCATCATTTCACAAACGATCCCGTCCATTCATAAAATTAAGCCCGTTTTAACGCGTTTCACCGAGCTTCATCGCGACCGCTGCTGAGATTTACTCGCATTCCCTTGTCAGCGAATGAAAGAAAAATATCGTTATTGTTATACCGAATTAACTCGTACCTTGAACGTGATCGCCGCCGCTGGACTAAATGCCACCGAGTCTTCGAATTGTATTCGCTCGTCCACCCACAGTTTCCCGCGCTTATTGGATGAATCCTTTTCAAATTCCAAATACCACTCGGAATCGTTTAAAGTTACCCTGGAAGTGGTTCGGCATTCGGTACTTGGGGATGAATTGGCTCATAGTCCGGTCAAATTAGACACAAAAACGCGTTGTGCATGTAGAAACCGCCGGAAAGCTGAAAATCGGTATACACCTTTAGATGACCATTATAAGTAAAATGTGAAAAGTCCACATCCAGAAACCCTATAGGGGTTTCCTTGGCTTTTATTCGGTTTCCCATTGGTCAATTGGAAAAAGTGCCTTATCAGTTATCAGCCTAACCTACGTTCGAAATAGTACTGGTAGTCCAGTCAAAATAGACATTATGCATGCAAAAACCGTCAGAAAGCTGAAAATTGGTATATACCTTTAGATGACCATTATAAGTAAAATGTGAAAAGTCCACATCCATTTGACCTCTGCGTCTTGAGTTATTCAAGATCAAAGGTGAGCAATTTGAGTTTTTCCCAATTTTCCGGGCGGCCGTGCATGTAATCGTAAAAATAGTTTAGTTGAAAATTAAAGCTGAGTGAATTCTCTACAAAAAACGTTTCATTTTTATCCCCCGCTCAGTCCCCGTTCCCGAGATATTGCGCGTCGATACCTGAGGAACTCGCGCTACCCTCAAAATGCCGCTCAGCGCCTTACGCGGGACGAAGAATTCAAAAGTTGTCCGATTTTGCTGATTATTATCATAAAATGCGAAATTGTGTCATAAGTGGGTTTTATCGCTGAAATAGCTCAATTTGGATTATTTTTGTGAATAGTGTTCTCATTAGATAAGCTATCTCAACGATAAAACCCATTGATGAAAAAAACAAAAAATAGACTGTTACTTTGAAACACGTGACGATGATTCAAAAAAAATTAAAATTGATCAAAAATGTGAAATTTGATACACGTTTCTAGTAAATTTTACGCTCTTTAATATTAGTTATTATAAATTTTTTCGTAAATATCGCCGTTTTGTAGTAAAACCAAAAAATTGCAAAAGATTGAAAAAGTCGAAAATTTGCCGCCATTTTTTTTCCCGCGGTATGCAACATACGTAAAGCTCAATACATGTTTCCGACGTAAAATTTCATACTCTACAACATTAGTTATGATACATTTTTTCATACGGGGCACCGTTTTGGCGTTAAACAAAAAAAACGATTCCCATTTTTCAAAAAATCGGCTCCCCAACTTTGTACGATCCCCAGGGGGGCTAAAATCGCCTCGAATGAAAAAAACAACTATACGGGTCGATGCGGGATCTCAAACCCTAGGTCCTACCGAGATTAACATTTTTAGTTAGGGCCTAATTTTTTGAGGAAATGCATTTGAGTAAAAGCGATTTTTTTCGAAAATTTTCCCTCTTTGGGGTACCACAGCTCCCCCTATGGGTGACGTACGGGTTCAAAATTTTTTTTGGTGAGGCCTAAACTTGATATGAATATTATATAAAAAAATCAGCAAAATCGGACAACTTTTGAATTTTTCGTCCCGCCTAAGGCGCTGAGTGGCATTTTGAGGGTAGCGCGAATTCCTCAGGTTTTCGACGCGCGATTTTTCGGGAACGGGGACTGAGCGGGGGATAAAAATGAAACGTTTTTTGTAGAGAATTCACTCAGCTTTAATTTTCAACTAAACTATTTTTACGATTACATGCACGGCCGCCTGGAAAATTGCGAAAAACTCAAATTGTTCACCTTTGACCTTGAATAACTCAAGACGCAGAGGTCAAATCGATGTGGACTTTTCACATTTTACTTATAATGGTCATCTAAAGGTGTATACCGATTTTCAGCTTTCTGACGGTTTTTGCATGCATAATGTCTACTTTGACTGGACTACCAGTACTATTTCGAACATAGGTTAGGCTGATAACTGATAAGGCACTTTTTCCAATTGACCAATGGGAAACCGAATGAAAGCCAAGGAAACCCCTGTGGGGTTTCGGCGTATTATTGAGATTTTGAGAGAATAAACTTGTCAAAAGAATTGAACAGCAGATGCTCTGCTACCTCACTTTTCATTTTTTCTCCAGTTCTCTTCGGTTCATGTTCGGACGAATCGTAGCCGAGTTAATTTCACGAAAGAGAGAGATAGATTTATTCCGTTCAAACGAAGATTTACAATCAAAATGTGTACAAATACTAATTCCCAGCCCTTATTCACACTACAAACCAACCATTTACTCATTTATACACACACTGCAGACACAACACAAACAATATATCCGTACAAAATCACCATCCATTCAGTCATCACCAGCACCAAGCAAACATAATCAGAAATTTTGGATTTAAAGGCACTCTCAACCGCATTTTTCAATTCTACCGGCAACTCATCGTAGGTGTAAGCAGCGCGATATCAAAACTGGGACAAAGATCTAAATCTTCGCTAGTCCGGCAGAGGTGCCACCCCCCGCAGCACGCCGGGTGCACCCCCCACCTGCGACAAAACCGAAGGCGTCCTGTACCTGTGCAAGAAAATGAACATAGAGAGAGTGAAAGAGAGAGAGACGATTTGAAGGGGAACCTCGACGTCGAGGAGACGTTTCGAGTTATTTTTTCTTATTTTGCGCAAAATTAAGATGTCGCGTTTCAAGCTGGAGCCGTCGAGACTGCGGTTTTTTTCTTATTTTCGGTACAACGGAAGGTTTTTAAAACATTCAAGTTTTTGAAATTTATCGCAACGTATCGCGCACGTCACATTAATTATTTGTATACGTGTCGGGTGTTTTTTCTTTTTAATGTCGTACCTCGAGGGTGTACGTGTCAATGTACGTTTTCCCGCATCTTTTTTACGCCGTTTCTCTCGCTCTTTGAACAGAGATGAGGCACGAGGCGCCGAGAAGGAAATTAAAAAATAAACTGGAAATGAGAAGAATTCGGTCTCGTTGGTGTACATCTGCTGGCGTTGAGGTGAAGGCGAAAGCGTGCTAAGAGTTAGGAGCTGGGAGCTATACGAAAAGCATTTGTTATGCGCTAAAAATGAGAAAAAAGAAGATACGTTTGCGTATAGCGCACGCAGGAAGGTTGCATAGTGTACGTAGAGATACGCGAACTACCTAGCGTATTACGCGTAGTGTGCGTAGTGTGCGTTTGTGTGCGTCTGCACGTAGGTGTACTGTATACGTGTACAAAGTTTTTATAATAGATTCCCCTAATATACTAATTTAGGGAAACAACTGTCTGCTTGTGTGCAGCATCGGAACCTTATGCGTTATGACAAGTTATAGCGGGACGTGAATTAAAAGCAGCGGCTTACGCCAGACAGATGCAGAGCATCCACCCCCTGAATTTAAAATCACCTGGCCGCCAAGCCACCGCCTCTTCCTCGCGTCCTTTTACAAAGTGCAAAACAAATTCTCCGCCGAAACGATTTCCATTTTTATACACATAGGTACGTAACTACGTAGTACGTACTAAGTAGGCCTACCGTAAATCTGCGATGATTTATGTCGCAATGTGCCAATACTGGTCGTCGGCCTCCCACCCCCCTCTTCCCGCCCACACCTCATTTGATTCGTGTGTTTTTATTGCATGCTCAATCAAACCCGTATTTTCCGAGGTTTAGATGTTATCGTGAGTAGAAAAGGCAAAAAGAGCGTTTTGCTTGTGCCTGCCGGCTCTTCTGCGAAAAAGCCAAAGAAATTTGTACAATGTCCGAATTGAGGAGGCCCGAAGAATTTACGTGGGTCTAGTTTTCATGTCGTTGGCTTCGCGTTTATGTTCATGTGCTCCCTATGTTGGTGATGCGTACTGCACATCGCGTCATTGCGCAATTTTATATGTACAAATTGTATATTTGCTCGTGTAATGTCTTCTCACCTTGTTATTGGACAAGTGAAAATTTAAATGCATTTACCTGCGCGTCGGACGGCGCACGGTAGGACATTTGCTTGAGCCGGCGCGCCAAAATTATTATTAGGGGGTTTTGGAACATGTAGAATTGAAATCTGGTGTCTATTTTGAGCTAACCCCCTTCCCACCCGGGTGAATGGGAAGAACGAAAAAAATCAACATTTTAAAACAAAAATTAGGAAGGGGGCTTGGAATATGTAGAATACAAATCTGATGTCCATTTTGAGCTGGATCCCTTCCCCTCACCCGTGGAGGAGGGTAGAATGAAAATATCAACATTTTAAAACATAAATTTGTAGGGGGGAGGGTTAAAATACGTAGAATTCAAATTTAGTGTCCATTTTGAGGTGGACCTGTCACCCACTCCTGTGAAGGGAAGGAAGAATAAAAAAATCAACATTTTAGAACAAAAATCAGTATGGAGTGTGGAGAAAGTTGAAGTACGTAGAATTCAAATCTAATGTCCATTTTGACAAGATCCCTCCCCCTCCCCTATGGAGGGGAGGAAGTATGAAGAAATCGACATTTCGAAACAAAAATTAGTATGGAGTAGGGAGGGGGTTGGAATACGTAGAATTCAAATCTAATGTCCATCTTGAGCTAGACCCCTCCCCCTTCCCTGTGAAGGGGAGGAAAAATAAAAAAATCAACATTTTAGAACAAAAATCAGTATGAGGTGGGGAGAAAATTGGATTACGTAGAATTCAAATCCAATGTCCATTTTGGCTGGATCCCTCCCCCTCCCCTATGGAGGGGAGGAAGTATGAAGAAATCGACATTTCAAAACAAAAATTAAGATGGTGTGGGGAAGGGGTTGGAATACGTAGTATTGAAATATGATGTCCATTTGAAGCTAGATCTCTCCCCCTCCCTGGGGAATGGGAG
Organism: Maconellicoccus hirsutus; assembly: GCA_003261595.1. Classification (NCBI taxonomy): domain Eukaryota; kingdom Metazoa; phylum Arthropoda; class Insecta; order Hemiptera; family Pseudococcidae; genus Maconellicoccus; species Maconellicoccus hirsutus. The sequence goes on along the minus strand of QBDW01014510.1, from coordinate 2,792 downwards.
GAAGAATGAAAAAATCAACATTTCTAAACAAAAATCAGTATGGGGTGAAGAAAGGGGTGGGAATACGTAGAATTCAAATTTGATGTCCATTATGAGTTAGATGTCTCCCCTTCCCCCTCCCCGATGAAGGAGAGGAAGAATAAAAAAAATTCAAAAAAATAGTATGGGGTGGGGGTTGAAACGCGTAAATCTAATGTCAATTTTGAGCTGTATCCCTCCCCTTGCCCGGTGGTGGGGATGATAAATTGAAGAATTGGTTGAAAAGAACAAAATTTTTTGTCATTTTTGACGACTTTGGGCGATTTTTCTCAAAAAAATTGCATTTTGTAGCAAAATATACCACCGAAGCAGTAAACTACACAGTTTTAAGTAACTCACTGCGGTGGAGTTTTTTTTAGAGCTTTTTTGAGACAAGATAAATTAAAATTTTCGAAAAAGAAAAATCATAGCACTTACTTTGAACGCGATTTTCTTAGAATTGTGGTCATCTAAACTTGAAATCAACTATATTGGGTGAAAGAGCGTTAAAAATACTACAAAACACTTTACTTGGTAATCAAATTCGATGAACGTGTTTTTTTTTAGCAATAAATTGCGTAATATGTATCGCGCAGCTGAACTACCACGATTTTGCAAATTTACATTTTTGTTCTTCCTGTCGCAACTATGGCGATGGGGCGATGGAGGAGGGGGGAATGGTGTCACATGCGAAATCATTTGGTTTGAACCTTCTTCAACAAAACTACATAGGTTTCGGCTTCATTTGAGATAATCGTTTTTTCGGCTTCTGTCGCGCTGGATCAAGTAAACGTCCTGCTGTGCAGCGCGGTGCGGCGATTACGATGATAGCATTTTGGCATTTACGACTTTGCGATAGTTCCACCATCATCGCCATACACAATACACAAGTTGGTCGTAATATACAAGTTGCTACGATATCGTAGGTATTGTTCTTTTCACACGTTCGTTTGTTTACAGTGTTTTTTTTCCCACCTGTGGTCTCCCCCCTTTGTACGCCTTTCTGCTAAAAGCATTACAACCACCTTATATAACTAGGTTTGCTTTTTATTTACTTTTTCACGCTGTAATTATGTATCAACTGTTGAACAAGTGTTTCGAATTAACCTTACCGCTTCCAGTGTAACGATAATGTTTTCTTTTTTCACTCTCGACGCTATTTTCGAGACCGCGCGATACCGTTGCTTCGGACTTTTTCCTGGCTGATATTTTGTACTTGGTGGGTGACTTGATTCGTCCTCTCTACCCCTCGAACTTTCGTTATGTTACTGTATTTCGTATTTTTTTTTTGGGCGTAGACTCGAAGCACATTTTCTTTCAGCTCTTGTCGAGTCTCGATTTTCCGCAATTCTGTAATCCGGTGAAAGGAAGAAGTAACGTAGAAATTTCTACTTGTCGAGGATATTAATTTTCGAGCGAATAACAAGCTCGTTGTTGGCAACGAGCCAAAATCTGGACAATAATTAAAACTACGATGGCACCATTGTTCTGACGAAGCGACGAATACCAGGGTGGTTTGTGGAACCGCCCGTTGCAAATTTCATTGCACTGGTCTTCCGAATGCCGCCCCCACCCCCAAGATTTTTGAAAACAAAAGGCGCTACAAAGGGGTATTTAATTTGTTAAAATGATCGTAAATTAATCGTAAAAAGTATTGTTCGAGTACGTATCGTGTAGTGCTCACCCTCGTCTCCGAATAAACGATAACACTGATATTGTTCCGCTAAACAATGTTACTTATACTTACTAGTCTGAGTTCGATCTAACCCTGCCCTCCTCTCGTGAAGCTTTTTCAAAATTTCATTCTAAGGGAATCAATTTTGTTTCATGTAAATGGTAATTTTTCTCCTGCCAAAAGTGAAGTCTAGATCCGCGCTTATTTCGAATCTCGATATTTTCGGGTTGATTTTTATCATTTTTAGTCGGGTTTTTTAATAAAAACCAAGGCTATTAAGTTGTATAAGCCGGTGGGAGTTGGGGGGAGACACATTCGAAGTTTGTTTTGAGACCTCAGGAGCCCATTTTGACCATTTTTATCGATGTGAGTTTATATACACAGTGTGTCGCAGAAGTCCCGCACGTACCTTTTATTTTTGATTGGGAGGTGATAGCGAAAAAAATCCATCGGTTTTATACTTCTCCTGTGAGGCGCATTCTACGAGGAGGTCAAAAATTTTTGGACTACATACAGGGTGTCTCACAGACCACAAAACGTGTTTTTTCTCGAGAAATTTAAATGGAAAGGGTATGTTATTGTGATGGAATCGAACACTACGCTCCAGTGTGGTGATGATGGAAAAAAAATTTCAGCAACCGGTTCAGCGTTTCTCAACCGGTTATCAATAACTCCTTGGAAAAAAGAGATATGAAAAAATTTTTCAAACAAAAGTTGTAGAGCGTCAAAAATGGTTCAATTTTGTAGAATCATTTTTGCAACCGGTTCGATATTTCGCTGCTGGCAGCCGATATTTTTGTCAAAATCGTGATGAAAAACAGTCATGGAAAACCGATGACCCCAGCAAATAAGAGATAGAGGAAAATGTTTCAAACAAAAGTTGTAGAGCATCAAAAAATATTAATTTTTTGTCTATTATTTTTGTAACCGGTTTGATTTTTCCCAAGTAATGCTCGAAAGAAAATTTGCAATAACATTTCGGATAAAAATTTCTTCTTGTCATGGTTGAGAACCGCTGAACCGGTTGCAAAATTTTTTTTTAACACCACACTAGGGCGTAGTGTTTGATTCAAACATAATAACATACCCTTTCCATTTA
>QBDW01014509.1:0-15803 GCA_003261595.1 Maconellicoccus hirsutus | reverse complement strand
AGGCATCAAGTGTAGATCAAGAGCTTTCATTTAAAAATAAAATCAGCTTCCTAACTGTAATAGGGGCTGCATGAAAGTTATCTGAACTTTTTTGCTTGTAGCTTATACATATATAAATCATATGGAACTGCAATGTGAAAGTCGCCCTACATAGGCGGAGCCAATGTTCCCCTCACACTTCTATTTTGACACGCTCCGTTCGCCTATAGTGAAATATCCAGATATAGTTAGTACGTTCGTGGCTATTACCTTGTATCAGCTAGCAGGAGTGGGGGGGAACTCAGTTTGTTTTGGGACCTCAGGAGTTCTTTTTCGACCAGTTCATTTCATGTATAAGTGTACAAAATTTGTTTTTGGGGTTTCACTCGGATCGGCTTCAACAAAAAAAGTTCAAATTTGAGTAATAAGGCTCTTTTGGTATTCCACTTGGTGACCAGAGTGGAGATGACCTTGGATTAAAATTAGGATAAGTCACTTTTTTCAACGTGGTGAAGGGAGGGATGAAAAAAGTAAAAACGGCTAAAACGTAAGTCAATCGATAGAGCATCAAAACGTGTACAACATGCCCAAAAATCAGCGTCCTTAATCATGTAGAAGGGGAGGCCCCCATTATTTGACCTTGATAAATTTTGTGTCATGGCTGCAGCCTACCCCACCACCAATTGAGCCCGAATAGTGCCTTCTTGGGGTATCGAACTTTCACCTCGTCCCCACTTTTTTTAAGCCTTAAAAAACATGATTTATGGGAAAGTCTCTGAGGTACTCGTCGCTCCGATGCACGAATTTGATCATCCGAAGTCGCCAGCAGGATGCATTCTCTGGTACTTTCAAAGGCACATGAACCTGCGAAATCGCTTACCCAGAGGTCAATACAAGCACATAAACCACCTTCTTTCGCTGAACTACAGCTCAGTACGATAATTCTCACTGGACCACATTGCAAATAACCGAAATGCGGCGCAATCGCAACCTCGCCTCGTTTGCTCTTTTTCAACAATTCACGACCACTTGTCTGCTACTCGTTTCTTTCTAATTACCAAAAAGGCGGTTTCAATTTAACGATTACGACGTCCTCCGCGGGTCCGCGATGACCAGCGTAATAACATCAAAAACAAGATCATTTCGACGATATCGAGCCGTTTATTTCGGTACGCAAATAAATTGCATATCGCGTACGTGCATTCGCCTTTAATAACGACAATCGGTATTTAAAAACGGGTAAATTAGATCTGCCGCGTCGACAACCGCGTACGCCGCCGCTACGCGAATTTCTATCAAATTAAACACGCGCGTTATTTTCGGCCACATTCTTTCCAACGGCCTCTTCCGCGAAGATATTCCATCGCGTAACGGTTTCCTTCGCGATCAAACCGACAACCTCATAGATTCGCGAACGAACCACGAAACACCGCCTGCGCGAACCTGGTGGTCGCCTTTCGCTCGCTTTGGCCATCGTACACGACGCTAAGGCGGTGTAAATTTTCATACACACTATTACCAAGTCTCGATAATTTATAACCCGGTAATTAAAAACGCGGGTAATTTAAACTATACGCGGACCGACTTTCCCAAAAGACACCGATGCCCAGTGCGATCATCGCGTATAAACCTAAAGCAAGACGAAGACGGCAACAGGCCGAGGTGAAGGCCCAACCAAAAGGGTTACCTTATATCGCGTATAATTACAACGTTGTTAGTTTGTAATCGATATTCGAAATAGCTAATCGAGATCTATAGCGCAGCCGAGGTACGGATGTTCATTAGGTTTCCTTACCTTATCGGTCCCCGCTACGGGATGGGGCGGGGGTGATATGATGATTGATTGAAGATGATCGTGAGATCTTTTCCGTTTTCCAAATCGATCTTTCAGAAATACACGATACGCATACGTCGACCTCGAGACGTGTTTTCGCCGTTTCTCGTTCACACAACGCGCGCTTCGATTAATTTTAACATGATTAAAACGCCTCCCTCCCCTCTGTCCGCCTCACCCTATCTACGTGACGACGATGATCTGTCTCGTATGATAATACACGCGCGTAACCATTATAAATTATAATACCAAAAGAAAAGGCTCCCGAACCCGATAAAACCGTTTTACGACAGGTTCACGCCAATTTCGCAGCTTCGTGTAAACTTTTCCTTTTTCGTAAAACGCACCTTTGAACGTTCCATTCACCTCCTCTCGCTTCGCACTCATTTCCTCAACATCGTCTCGCACCTATTATTCAAGTTAATAAATGTTAAATTTATACGCGTCGTGTAGACATCGGCGACGACGGCGTTACCATCTGATGCGCGGTGTGATCGTTAACCATATGCTGCATGGGAAAAGAGTTAAATATTTATTAAGGAAATTTGCATACGGACGCGACGACGGCCCGTAATCGATGACGCGCTCGGAAACGGATACAGACACCGGAGAACGTGGAATCGTGCATTCGGATCAAGTCCGCGCCGTTCGTCGCGAGATCATTGAAACCAAAATGATCAAGGCTTCAATTGCAGATATAAAAAAAAAAGCGCTGCGAAGCTTTTCAAGTCGGCTTTTTTCATGAATGTAGTACTACAATACCACCACGAAGAACATCACTAACATTTCTTTAACCATGCTTTTTGGGGCTAAAAAGAGATGGCAGAGGGGGAGGTGAAAGGTCGATACCCTCAAAAGATGCTATTCGGGCACCCACGAAATGCACATTCCGAAGCACGGTCGCATAGATCAGCGGGGAGGAGGCTGCAGCCAGTACACAAAATTTATCAAGGTCAAATAATGGAGGCCTCCCCTCCTACATGGTAAAGGACGCTGGTTTTTGGGCATGTTGTACGTGTTTTGATGCTCAATCGATTGGTATATATTTTTGCCGTTTTTGCTTTTTTCATCCCTCCTTCACCCCTTTGAAAAAAGTGACATCCAAATTTTAATCCAGGATCATCCCGACTCTGGTCACCAAGACGTGGACTCGCCAAAAGAACCTTATTACACGAATTTGAACTTTTTTTGTTGAAACCTACTCGAGTAACACGCCAAAAACAAATTTTATAAAAAAATATATAAACTGACATCGATGAAAATGATCAAAATGGTCTCCTGAGGTCCCAAAACAAACTTCGAGTATGGTCTTCCTCCAACTCATACAACGTGATATCCTTGGTTGTTACATTGAAAAAAAAACGGTTAAAAAGAACAGATTACATTTGTTTCGAAAAAGTCTTCAGGGTTTCCCTTGGAAGATTTTCCAAAGCCGAGAGCACAGATCATCCGCAAAAAAGGGAGGCGCAGAATTTCACTTTCATCCGAAACCAAGCTTCCAAATTTAATCACTGTAATCGTCATATTCCGAGGTGTCACGCTTTGCCCGTTACGTTTCGAGACGTCACGGTTTTTCAGGGATTACATTTTGGTTGTCACGAGTATCGAGTCTTCGAGCGTTTCAAACATTTTGTTTACGAGATGTCACATTTCGCTTGTTACGTGTCTTGAGGCTTGACGTTTCAGAAAATCACCTTTTGAGGCACCACATTTAGATCTTTGTATTTCTGAGACGTCGCATTAGGGTAAGTCACGTATTGAGGTGTCACGCTTTGGAAGTCACGTTACAATGCGTCACGTCTGGATCGTTGTGTTATGAAGCGTTATATTTTGGTTGCAACGTTTCCATTCAGTTTCCGTTTGTTGATACGCAGTATTTGAATTGCTCAAAAATTATCCTCGCAATAGTTACACTTCTGTATTTTTGAAAGAATCCGCTAATAAGTCATTAAAAATTAATTATCTCAACGCCTTGACCGATTTGAGCGCGGTTTGAAAATTTCAAAACGTTAGTTACCCCTGCCATTTTCTCATTCAATCTCATCTGAAAGTTCACACTTTTCGAATTATACTGTAATAAATAATCGATTTTCATCGCTCGTACAATCCCATTTCTTTCTCGATTTCAAGCTCAACAGAAACTCAATTGCTGGACCAATGACATAACCAAAACTACAAGGGACTCTTCGAGAAACATCACCCAGCGACAAACATTTCCGAGGCTTCGCTCTTATACCAGCCCCCTCACCCCTTCCCCTATTCATTTAAGCGCCCTCAAGTACCCCTACTTCCGACGCCACCGTCACTGGCTGCCTGACGCAACACTGCAATTAAAACGCGCGTTAACTGCCGCAAGCGCCCCCGTGGCTCGTCACAGCCAAATCGACCAAACTCCATTTCCACGCTCTATCCTCCGACATAGACTCGCGCGCCGAAACGGATGAGAAAATTCGCCACGATTTATGCCGACGCGACGACCGCGACACACCTGTGTACTCCGCGTCTCGCACACCGAGACACCTTCGCCTCGCAGGAGCGACCAAACAAAGGACGATTGTTTCGACGGCGCTACATGCAGTCCGTAATGAGCAATTAGAATAACACACCGACGGTGCGCCCGCTGCGCCCAGCAGATCTTACGTAATGTCGCGCGATCTACGTACGATAAACGATGACAACTTCGAAACGAGTATTATTGTGAAAAAAAAAAAGGCCCGAATGAGTTGACGGTCTTCTCGTGCTACGGAGCGCGGTGATTAGCGAAATACTTCGTTTAGTGAGACGAAAAAAACGACACTCGTCGACTAGCAGCTGCAGCGGTGTAAGCGGCAAACGAGATCTTTTAATTTGAAATCTTCTAATGAGATCTTCGACGATGAAATTGTCATCTTCTTCGATATGCTGGAGATATTATCAGTTCGCGCATCCTCTGTAAAGGATTCTCCGTCCTGTATATCTCATTACCTCATCAACTGTTGATTCGGCGAGTTCCAAGACCGAGGTTCTCCGCATTACACACTAAGATTTGAAAATGTCGGTCATCCTGTCGAGTGGCGATCTCCCTGCGCAGTTCTTCGTTCAATACCACCGCGCGGATTCCTCTTCGGTAAAACACCATCCTAGATTTTGCAGCAGATTGGGCACTTGCGTCATCTACGATTCCTCAAAACTAACCAATTTTTCAAGAGAAATCTTTACCCCAAGAACCATCCCTCGAATACCTCTTACCCCGGTACGGCTTGAGGACAACTCCGCCGGATGGATCCTTCGCACACGTATCTCATCTTTCAAAAACATCGCGTACCTTATGACTCACGTTAAGAATGCGCTTAAGCGCATACGTCGCAGCGCATCTCAGCCGGTAAAACGGTTTACCAACCTCTTACGGGCAAGTACGTATGATTTATGGCGAATAAACCGGTTATTAAAAGCATTAAAATATTAAAAATTATTTTTTTTTAGCCGTTCCACAGCCTCGGGAAGCGTATCGGAAGACTTAGCGATCCGCCCAAAATCCCGGCTACGACCATTTGTTGTTAATAAGACGCCTCGTAGTCTAACAACGAAAAAAGACGCTATAACGTTTAAGTATACGTTCCGACGCGTACTTGTAATTATTAGTTTAATGTTGAACGTTTTTTTTTTCCTTTCCTTCTTTCTTGCTCTTCATCACATCTCCTCCGTCTTGCTCGCGCTTCCCTTTTTTTGCCCGCCTCGTTTTCCTTTTCTACGATACGTTTTTTCCACCTCCTCCTTCTTACCGAGATGGTGTACTCTTCCTCGGCTGAAACTCTCGCATACACACGTCCCGTTTAAAAAGATAATCTGTTCTACACTTAATAATTCAACGTTCGGCATTTCATAATATTTATCGGCAATTCACGCGAAGGTGTTACAAGTGCTCGTTGATTGAGACGAGGGCTGGTGCGGCATGTTCTCCATCCACGTCGTATCTCGTTTCTCCTCTCGCAATACACGAGTTACGCGGTTTCGTTCGCTTCTCGCTCACTCCTTCCTCGTTCGTTCTTTCTCCCTCGAGAGAGATGTAAACAGCTATGTAAAGTTGAACGATACGATATCGCTTATTTGTTGTAATAACTAGGAATGAAGAGAAAAAAAAATTAAAAATTAGCCCGTCGCCAATTATTATTTATAAGAACGAATTACTTATTTTTAATTACGTATACCCGGAGCATCAATAGGCGGCGTTATACCTCCTCCTCTTCGGTTTATCGTATATGTAATGACGGTCGTTAGATCGATTTAACTCGCCGGCGCGATTAATCGACAGCGTTTTTAACGAGATCGACAAAAACTCAATTTGCAACCACCGCGATGAATTAATCTTGGCGCCTTTGTCGCCGCTTCCACAAATTCTCACGATCTCGAAACGATCCGAAGGGAAAGCGCAGTGCCGAGTGGGTTCGAGAATTCACTTCACGACCATCATCGAAATATCGACGAAATATATTGAAGACCAGCTTCGCTGGTTAGGGGTGAACCCCCCTCGCATTGCTTCGTAATGCTCGCTACCGCACACTCCTCTTTCTTCTATTCATAATAACTCTCAATCGTAATTGATGTCACAAAAATCTTCTTAGTCTTTTGGCTGAGATCTAAATCAGAAGCTTATGGCAGTTGGGGTAAATTACCGTCATTACGGAAAGGCGAATAATAGCAAAATTGTTGCAGATGTCATTTTATGATACGATCTCAATAAGTTGCAATAATTACCGTTAATTCGCAGTATTTGCGGTAATTTACCGGTAATTTATGGAAAATTACTGGTAATTTACACCGATTTAACCATAATTTGCGGTAATTTACCGTCATTTCATGTATTTTACTACAAATTTACGGTAATTCACTATTGGTTCACAGTTAGTAACCAACGATGATTTACCGTAAATTCGAGGTTTTTCGGTAACTTACCATTAACTTTCCGTATTTACGATAATTACCGGTAATTTACAACGTTCAACATATGAGATCCTCCACCGATGAAGGGATCGAGAACAAAGAACAAATTACAAGGCGGTCTCCAGTTTTCCTCCATCTAGCACGGTTTTTGCTCAAAACGCACATAATTCAATTGTTTTTATCCCTTTCTTCAGCTCAACACCCGAAGCTACTAAGATATAAATTTCATCGAAACCAAAATCACATCGAATCTCCGCCGATCATCGGAATCGACGAAAAACTCGCAACATTCATCACCTCCGAATTCACAACCGAGGCAACCGCGTCCGAGAAAACTCACACTTTTCACGCTCTCTCCCGCCGCCTTATTTATGAATCCGATACGCTCGTAAATAACGCACTAGAAACGAAAATACACACGAATAAGGAAAAAACCAAGACGAAAAAAGAACAAAAAAACACGCGGCCGAAAATTAAAACACACCGGAATGTTTTAAATACTCGAGTCGCGTTCATTTTCGACGATTTTCAACATCTGATAAGAAATTCCTTTACTCTTTTTTTTCCCCGTATACACGACGCGCTCCAAGAAGTCGCTCCGTACAAAGAAAGCTTACCGAATATGCGTAAATTAAAAGGTGAGATTACTCTTTTAACGCGTCCGTTCGAAAAATCCATCTTATAACCAAAAGTTGCATCTTCCTTCTCACTCAACATGTCCACACATTCGCTTTCGAATCTCCCCGCGCCTTCACAATCGAACGCAAGACGTTACATTTCGATAAATATGTATCTGTTTACATTTCCACGTAAATTATTAATCATTCGTCTTTGTCAACGCGCCGCCGATGTCCCCGAAAAAACACCGAGAAATTCCTTCCACTTATACGAGCCAAAAAGCCAAACCTTAGAAACTTCGCCGACGAGTACGAAGAAAAACTCGCGCCGTCGTTCATTCTCACGTCATCGCGTTTTTTTTCCTCCTCATTCGACGCCGCCTTCGCGAGCGCGCGGCCTCTGCACACAGGAAAATCCGACACAATGGCCATAAATCATAGCTCGCAAGGTGTTCGGTAATGCATACGCCACGCCACGCCACGTCGCACCGGCCGAACACGACTTGGGAAAAAAAAACGCGTTCTCTTGTAAAATGGCGCGCGAAATTTACCTTTAGCGTGATTGCGTGGCCACGAAATACGAATCGTCGCCTTCGTGAACGTAATTTCCACAAAAAATATGCGGTCGTACACGAATGCTGCAACCCTCACTTCGAACTGTTCTGCAGCCCACGTAGTTAATGGGTGCTCCTTCACTCCACAAACCCTTCCAAGTCCTTTGAGTCCGATGTTGACACCGGAAAAATCCTTAAAAACATTTTCTAAAAATCGTACAAAAAAGGTTTAAAAACTTTTGAGAATTTTGCTCAAAAAAACGTAACTAAATGATGGAGAGAGGGGTTGAGGGAGACTTACTATGCAATTTTCATATTTTTCGCATTAAAACATAATACGAGTATTTAAATATTTTGTTGGCTAAACTGGTTAATTTTCGATCATCCAATCCCCATACACCCCCCTTGCACAGCTCTCAAATCCGTCCTTTTTCCCTTTCGTGAAATCCCCAAAAAGACATCGCTCCGCAGCCTGGTTTCGGACTCGAACTTCACGACTCGTGTTCTCCGACAAAATGCCCAAAATAAACGCTCTAAATTAGCCCGATAAGGCGATACGATAACAAACAACAGTCCAAAATCCTTATCGAAAGGTTGTATCTTAGAACGATGGCAGATGCCAAACGCATAATTCAAAAATGATGTAAACGACGACATTGCCTGGCGCATGTCATTTCGACCGATATACGTATATATCTATACCTCGCCCCCTCTCTTCACCCACACTGTAACCATTTTCTTCTCATTTTCGTCGTATTTCTTTTTAATCACCACCTATCCACCCGTCTAAATCGCGTCCTTAACGAAAGTCACCCCGAACAAGGGGGCTGCGCGGGTACCGGCGATATTTCACAATAGGGCACCTTTTACATATAATTTACAACCGAATCTTACACCGGGTACCCGAAAATTTCCATACATCGTACTCGCGTCTCTTATCGACGCTACCGATCGTTGAGACAATGTTGACAAGGTTCCTCTCCGCCTTCCTCGCTTCACCTCTCCGGCCTTCTTTCACCTCATCTGCATTTTTTTCAACCCATCTCACGTACATACATAGATACTCTAACGTATCTATACATGTGTGCAAAGGTTGCCAGGTCGATATGGATTTGTTTCGTATTCATTTTGACAAATTTCGTCGTCTGGCAGTTTTTTCATCCATTTTTTTCTCGTTCGACTTCGAACACTCGTCGACATCCGGTATGCTTATTAAATTAATATATTCGCGAGTGAATTTTTCGCCCAACAATGTAACGTGCGAATTGCCAAGTTACGAGCGCCTGTCTCGTCTCAAGACGCGAACGATATTTTATCGCGAACCGTAATCTCGACATTCGTCGCGTCTGGCGCGCGCGCCTCTTTCGCCATTTCCTATATTCGAATTCTCGTTTAATACGAATTAATATTACCGATGATTGAGATCTTTACGCGTAAAGTACATTTTTATTACCGCCAAACATCGTCTTTGCGAACATGGAAGAGAATTTACGACGAATTTTCAGCGTCGATTGCGCGTCGCTGCGAAAGAGGGGGGTACTTCGGTGCGAGAACACCGCCTGGATTGAAAATTGATATTATCTTCTATGAAATTACTTCGTCGTGAACATGGTATTTGAGTTTATTGATTTAGATGGATATAATTTCCGTGTATTTTCTTCATCGCGAGAACGCCACTCGCAAAGAGTAGGTCTTGTAGAAAATTTTTCATCTCTTGTAATTTGAAGAAAATTGAGTTTCCTATTTTTTGATATAAAAGCCATCACGTTTTGACCATTTTCAAGGTTGCAAAGCTCATTTCCTCTCATTTTCAGCTTTTTTCAATTTTTTGCAACTTCGCATTAAAATTTCCTCGAATTTGAGCCAGAAACGCAAATTTCCTGTAAATCTCGAGTTGGTAGAATTTTTTCTTCTTTTTGACGATTTAACAACGATATTTGTTGACGAATTTTTCAATAAAATATTCCCTATTAATTATTCAATGATCACGTTTGCCTTCCGGCATTCATTTCAGCATCATTGACACATTGTTGAAAAGAGAAAAAAATTCTGAAAATTCGAGATTCACAAAAAATTGCGAGTTTCCGGCTTAATTTTGAAGTAATTTGAATGCAAAGTTGCAAAACATTGAAAAAATCTGAAAATCAGCGGGAAAAAAAATGAGCTTTACAACCGTGCAAATGGTCAAAATGTAACTAATGATGAAAAATTTTCTAGTCCTCTCGTTTTCGAGTAAAAATTTAAAAACTACAATTTCTCCACATACTACTCGTATTACAGTTCAAGTATTCCGTTTTCAAGTGTTTCGTCACAGCGCCACCAGATGTCAGTCACACTGAATTTCACTGCCAATTTCAACGTTGAAAGTTGGAATTCAATTTGCCATCCTCGCCAAACCAAACTCACCCGAGGACACCTTACGGTAAACAAGCACCTGGAGGATTCCTCGACCCAAGTCAAACCTCCGGTCGCGCATTCCTCATCAACGCGCTAGTTTCATCCGCGTATTACAAATCACCTCCATACACATACTCGAAACAATTAAGACGGGTATTTTAGCCGTACTTAATCATAATCACATATACGATACCGAACGCGGCGCATCGTTACCTCCTCTTATTTTTATCTCGATCATTCGACGAATTTGTTAATCGCGATAAAAATCCAACGTTTATACAGGTGATCGCGATGATCTCGCGAGCTGGCCCACTGTGTGATCTCACTGATCTCGGAACAAGTGCGGCGAGCCGCGCTCCCATAATATGATACATATTGTGATATTGCCATCAATTAGGGCGTGCGCGTTTATAGTAGCCAATAGCTATATGGTGGAATGGTTTCGGAAAACAATGAGCTGTTTTAATAGCGTCCAGCAGTCTGGTACGGCCGACGATCGCGGCGTGTACCTTGCCAAGATATTTTCGAGAATTTTTCTACACTCGCTCGTTCGTATATATAAGAATAACACGGAAAGTAATTATAATAATTAACCTTCGCTTAAATATTATCTTTTTACTAAACAGAATACGAACGCGGGGGAAAAACAAGGTATAATTTGTCCGATTTTATCGCGCCCCAATACGATTTTTATTCTAGTTTTATTCTTCTTTCTTTTTCATTCTTTCATTATGGTGGTTTTTTTTTCTCCTATACATGTTTATTGTCCGTAAACGGCGCACATGGTGCTCTATAACTATCAATAAGCCTGCGGTAATGAAGATACTCGTTCGATGGTTTGTGGTTTTATATACATACAAAAACGCACCATTGAAAACCAACGAAACCCGACCACCTCCCTGCGCATTTTCGATATACTTTATACGCGCAGTACATACAATATCGAAACTCCTATCCGAATCAAAAGGTATTAATTAAACGGATTTTTTAACATAATTTAAAATCCATTTTACACGTTGCCTCGATCGTCCGGGCGCGCTTATGCAAATACGTCGAATTCCTCGAGTTGACTAATCGACGACAAGGCATACCAAGCAATGCGATCACCGCCGCGGTTCTCGCATTCACACAATAAAATCCGAAAAAATTCAGAAAATTACGCAGAAATGTAAAAATTTGCCAAGAAAAGTTTCCTATATTGATATGCTTCCTCGCTGACGCCGAATTGAAGCAAAACGGAACAAAATTTACCTCTCTCCATTCCGCAGAACTTTTATCCGAACAATTCTCAACTCAAGTCACCAACGAGCCAATAATTCACCCCCACCTCCCTCCCTCCTTCCTATGAAAAATAAGAATTCACACTTGAATCAAAATCTACATTAGTGGTAACATATAAAAAATGGTAGCTGTTTTCTTTGTGCTCTCTTACGTCACGTCAGAACGAGCGAACTGAATTTCGTCAAATTTTGAACACCACGAATTACCGGTAATTATCGTAAATACGGAAAGTTAATGGTAATTTACCAAGAACCTCAAATTTATGCTAAATCATCACTGGTTACCAACTGTAAATAAACAGTAAATTACCGTAAATTGGTGGTAAAATACACAAAATGACAGTAAATTACTGCAAATTATGGTTAAATCACCGTAAATTACCGATGAATTACATAAGTTGAATTACTGGTAAATTACAAAAATTGACAGTAAATAGCCGTAAATTGCAAGTAAATTACCATGAATTACCGGTAAATTACCGTAAATTACCGCAAATACTGCGAACCAACGGTAATTATTGCAACCTATCGAAATTGTATCATAAAATGATATTTGCAACAACTTAGCTGTTATTCGCCTTTCCGTAACAACGGTAATTTACCCCAACTGTCATAAGCTTCTGATTTAGATCTCAGCAGTAGTGAGCACTGCAAAGTAATGTGAGGGAGGTTTGGGGGCGAAGCTTCCAACTAGCAAAGCTAGTAAGGAAATAAGATAGTAAGCGAGATTCAAACTTTAATTAATGCCCAAGTTTAAATCATGTTCCGTCTTGGTAGCTTTGAAACATGGATGACCGAACCATGCCGCCTCTCACGAGCCACCGCGGAAAATTCACGTCACCTCTCGGGCAATTTCAAAATGACACAAAGTTTCAAAAAAATTTAATCGCAAAACTCTGCTCCCATCGATTTCTTCCGTTTCCGCAATTTTTCGAAATGTTCCCCAGACTATTTTCGTACACTATGGAAAACATCGAGTACTACGCGCCATTTCCTCGTCAGCGATCTTTAAAATAAACTCGAGCTGGTTTGGAAAATGTAGAAGAGTCGTGCATATAGTTGGTAAATTAATAAGAAGAACGTGAGAATATTTTCGTATCGATAATATCGATACTCCTCCCATTAACCTAAAGAGTCACTATGGATCGCGTTCCCCGCTCATCTTCGATTCCCTCTCGCTCACTCTTTCTCGCTCTTTTCTCATTTCATTCGCTCATCTCACGTCGTCGTTGCGTCTTTCGTTCACGTACTGTTATTAAAAATACGCCGAGGCGGCGGCGCTTTCGCGGGCATCGCGAGTCGCGCCGCGATCATGAGAACATGGCGAAGCGCGTACTCGGGGTCGAGTACTTAATAAGGCACGTATCGCCGAAGAGGTTTTTATTGGTTGATAGAGTATGGTATATTAAGCGGAACCGAAGGAGGATGCGACAATTGGCGGGATGTGGGATTATTGAACCTAAAGTGTACTCGGCGTCTTCGGCCGTTTGCGCTACATACCCGAGACGCTTGATGGAACGCGGCTCAGTAGGCGAAAGAACATTTCCATGATTCGAGACAGGATATATTTCAGTATATGCGCTTAAATATCGATACCAGTGATCGACGAGTACAAAGGGCTTCAAGGCACCAACACGATACGAATTTCCTCACGCAAATTCCACTTCCTCGGCAAACACTCAATCGATAACCCCGCCAGGTCTACTTTTCCCAACCGTCTCATCACGAGAACAACGAACGCGACGATGAAAAAATCCCAACGAGTCTTCGATGAGAGGGAAAAAACGAGATTCCTAGCTTATCTCGAATCTTTCTCGTCTTCGAACAATCAAATGCCTTAACGTCGCGTTCTGCTAAGTATTTTGTCACCTTAAAGCAAACAATCGCGCGCGTCCCAATCTCCGTCCAAATACGACACACAACACGCTGCACAAAAACAATATGTTTGAAAATGCGTGAAACGCGCACGCAGCGCTCATTCCAATTCGCATACTACGAATTTCTTCGTCGTCTTCGTTAATACGCGCCAGCCGCAAAGGAACTTTCGACGTATAACATACATGCACATACAAACAACCAGCAGCCATCGAGTACTTGTCTTCTTTGGCTGCACACACAGGCTACGACTCCGTGGACATCGTCTTCGCATACTGTATGCATATGCGTGTACTTTACCATTCCAAAACACACCAACGTCGTAATATTTCTTGCACATGTACACATACCACAACCAGTCCATCCGAGTGCCAATCCGAAGCGTTACTTTTCGTGATTTACACGCGTTTCGAGTTTATTACTGACGAATAGGTTCTCAAAATACGAGTCCGACGGATTACCATAAATACGCCACCAAATCCTCATGCAGATGTGCCAAGTTCAACGTATCCTCCGTCATCGGTCTTCGTTTCATTCGCCAATATCACAACTTCAATCGCGATCGCCATTTTGTTCAACAGGTTCGAATTTCGTCGCATGATTGCTGGTAATTTCGAATTTCATCAATTCTGAGTTACGTGCACATCAGGCAAAATCTTGCATCCACCACCACTGAGTACACTGTACGAGTTGACGAGCCGATCTTCCCGATGATGGTCAATCACCGATCAATATTCGAGCATTTCAAATAATTATTTAATTAATTTTATTAAGATTGTTGGTTTTATAATTTTAGCTATCGAGAATTATGATTGAATTAACGTATATTTCGTTTGATTTAATAAAAAGATAATCCATAGATCTAATTCGTATTCATTAATTAAAGACTTGAAAACATTTATTTGAATTTTCATCTTATTTAGAAACTTCTCACCTTACTTCACTCAACATCGCCGGGAAAACCCAAACCGCCATCTTGGAAAAAAAAAGTCGGTTCGCATGAAAGTCAAATGAACTATTGCATAAGTTGAGAATTGCAGGCAACAAAAACCCTCAAAAAATTTTACTAACACACTTTTCTAAATTAAAAAAAAAAAATCACCATCTACATGGCATTACAAGTGCTAAGAAGTTATCAACTTCTTACATACCTCAAACAATAATTCTTAAAAAAAGAAAAAATCAACGATCAAGTTCACAAATTTTGAAATGAAGTTGAAAAAATTTTAAAACCGCAGCTTTGAGCAGCAATTCGTATTTTAAAAAGCTTTCCAAAACATTAGGTAACTTTGAAGATACTCGATGCGGGATTTTTCAGGATTACTTCAGGATATGGTAGGATAAAACCCAACGTCAGGACTTTTCAAGTACCTGCTGGACTTTGTAGGTACTTGATATGGTTAAATTCCCTCGACGTCGCTCATTTTCCCCATAAAACTACTTCAGGATATCTCGATGAGTTAATTTTCAGAAAACTATACAAATACTGTAGAATTTTTCGCACCGTTGAGCAAGTATCGCGATTTCTTTTTTTAGGGTTACTTCAGGATATTGTAGGATAAAGTATTGAGTTTATCCACATTTCGTGTCACTTCAGGATTTTTCGGGTATCTTTGAAATCACTAGCAACTAATTTCAGGATTCTCATTCACCTAGAGAAATATTTAAAAAATTTCAAGATGAATTTAAGATACGTCAAATTTTGGCATCATAGCTTCTTCCTTCTTTGAGAAACTACTTCAAGAAGTTTCAACTTCTGTTTCATCAACTAACTGTAGGAGCGCTGCAGGATAACTTTTTCAGCTGAGTTTGGAAGAAGTGTAGGATGCCTGTGTTTTCTTTTCAAGGATCTGAACATCTTCAGAATTTTATGATTTCCCGAAGAAAATATTGAAGAGTTTTTCAGGTGACCAACTTCTGCTTCATCAAGTAACTGTAGGAGCACTGTAGGATAACCTTTTCAGGTGAGTTTAGAAAACTGTAGGATGCCAGTGTTTTCTTTTCAAGGATCTGAACATCTTCAGAATTTTATGATTTCCCGAAGAAAATATTGAAGAGTTTTTCAGGTGACCAACTTCTGCTTCATCAAGTAACTGTAGGAGCACTGTAGGATAACTTTTTCATGTGAGTTTAGAAAACTGTAGGATGCCTGTGTTTTTTTTCAAGGATCTGAACAACTTCAGAATTTTATGATTTCCCGAAGAAAATATTGAAGAGTTTTTCAGGTGACCAACTTCTGCTTCATCAAGTAACTGTAGGAGCACTGTAGGATAACCTTTTCAGGTGAGTTTAGAAAACTGTAGGATGCCAGTGTTTTTTTTTTCAAGGATCTGAACACCTTCAGAAT
>QBDW01014248.1:0-14913 GCA_003261595.1 Maconellicoccus hirsutus | reverse complement strand
TATTGAGTTCAATTTTTAGATTTTTTGCTTTTAAAAATTTGTTTCAGGTGTAATTTTTTCTACATTCTTTTTTAATTTTTCAATTTTTTTAAAAATTTTATTCAGACAATTTTCAATTTTTAGATTTTTTGTTCTTCAAAATTTGTTTTAATTGCACTATCAATATTCTCAAGGAGTAAATTTCATTGCTTGAATTTTTTGCTTTTAAAAACTTGTTTCAGTTGTAATTTTTTTCAATTTTCAATTTTTTGAGGCAAAATTTTTTAATTTTTGGATTTTTTGTTTTTTGAAATTTCTTTTAATTAAACTTTTTTTATTCTTTTTTAATTTTTTAACTTTTTTTCAATTTTATTGAGACAATTTTCAATTTTTAGATTTTTTGTTCTTCAAAATTTGTTTTAATTACACTTGGCGCAATTTTTCAATTTTTGGATTTGTTCTTTAAAATTTGTTTTAATTGTACTTTTTTCACTCTTTTCTAATTTTTCAATTTTTTTAAAATTTTATTGAGGCAATTTTCAATTTTTAGATTTTCTGTTCTTCAAAATTTGTTTTAATTACACTTCTTTCACGTTTTTATTAATTTTCTCAAGGTGTAAACATCATTGCTTGAATTTTTTGCTTTTAAAAATTTGTTTCAATTGTAATTTTTTTTAATTTTTTCAATTTTTTGAGGCGCAATTTTTCGATTTTTCGATTTTTTGTTCTTTAAAATTTATTTTAATTGTGTTTTCTTTAATTATTCAATAAAAAAAAATTTCGAGACAAAATTTTCGTTTTTTGGATTTGACTTTCTTTTCATTTCATTGTACTTTTTCAATTTTTTGGCCACTTCCGAATTTCTCCGCTTTGAGCCATAGCCTCCTGGCTGGCAACACCAGAACTACCTACCAATGGCAATAGCTGTCTCCTGCGCATCGCCGGTCACCAGTTTAACCTTGACTCCGGACTGCAAAAGAGTCTGGATGGCTTCGCGTACAAAAGGCCTAGGAGGATCGCAAATGCCGACAATGCCCAAGAAAACAAGATCTTGTAACGAGCTCCCTTTAGCGAAGGCAACCACTGCAACAAACCACAGCATTAAATCATCATGCCTGTTCGTAGGCGCAAAACATCAATCATTACCCCTCAGTCCCTTCCTGCCGACGTCGAATATCTCAGCTAGAAATTCCTGTTCGCGATTCGCATCCATTTTCAACTCAGTACCACGGTGGCTGTATTTGGTACATTGTTGAAGAATTTTCTCGGGGGCTCCTTTCACGAAGAATATTTCTTGTTTGTTCTGCAAAAGGTGTAAAATTTGTTAAATACGTGTGTATTTTTCGTATGCAAATATCATTGGTACTTTTACATTCACACTGACCTCTTCGTATTTTGGGACGCACTTTACAGCCATCATTTTTTGTTCGGAATTAAACGGAAATTCTTGCAATCTAATATATCGGTCGCTGGCGCCGTACAAATGGTACTAAAAATATGGGTAAATTAAATACGGTATTTTCAGTTACATCGAATCGTCTTCTACGCCATCGACGACGCCATTTCTCCACACAAAATACTCACTTTCATGGCAGCAAATAGCAAAGCGCCTTCGGTGGGCTGTCCTAATAATTTATCATTGTTGATAACCGCGTTATTACACACCACAGCGACCTAAAACCACGACACGTGAAATTTATCGTCCTTTATAACCAATTCATGGCGAAGAGTAGGGTTCTTATGGAAATACGTACTTCTAAAAGTCTACATATCGCTTCCTTAGCACCATCAACATCGGCTGCGTTCAAAATATGAACCTCACCTTGGGTATTATACCCGGTACCTGTAACCTAATGCGAGAAAATTACTTCTTGTGGAAATTCGCGAAAAATTCGCTACTTCGATGAACTCACATCGGCGTAGTACCCGTCTGCTGTTAATATACACGTGACCGTCATTTCGTTTTGCGTTATGGTCCCAGTTTTATCCGAGCAAATAACATTAACACAGCCTGAAATCATTCTCGAATTGATTATCCACCATATCAATCCACTCCCGGTGGAGAATCCTCACCTAAGGTTTCAACCGTTGGTAATTTCTTAATTATGGCCTTCCTCCGAGCCATCCTTAATACTCCTAAGGCGAGGGTAACGGTAACCACAATGGGTAACCCTTCGGGTATCGCAGCCACGGCCAAACTAAAACACAAAATAATCCAGTCACCTTCGTAATTACGAGTAAATACGCGATCTTCTCTCATGTACCTTACGCCGATGGTAAACATATCCAAGATCGGTCTGCCTTGCATCCATCCCAAGAAGACGATGAAACCGATTATGCAAAACGACACGAACGACAATTGAGCTCCCAACGAGTCCATGCTCTTCTGCAACGGCGTCTTCGGTGACGTTTCCACTTGCATCATCTTGAAAACCTCCCCGAACTCGGATTTCTCTCCGGTATTTATGACGATACCCTGAAATATTCCAATTACATTGCAAACCCTCTCCGTACTTGTATACAGCTCTATCCAAAGGTATTACTCGAGGTATTCAATATGAAGGTATTTTTACGCTAACTAAATAATCAAAGGTTTTATATGCACAAGCAATACGTCGCAGACGATAAGATAGCGTGACGCAATACGCCGATGGCCGCTGTTAATTAATACACACGTCTCGTAAGAAATACCTCAGAAAACAATGCTATCGCGAGTATTACATTTTTCAATTACAAATTTCACGATCAACCCCCCCCTCCCTGTTTTGGTTACAGAAGAAATAACGCGTGCTAATTGAAACAGTTTTATTTAGTTTAAAAAAAAAAAATCATATTGAAACCTGAAAATACATAGTTAAACATGGTTCACCAGCTCGAGAATTAAATTGAATTTTTTCTGGCCCCTTTTCCCCCTCCGGTGTTTTTTTTTCAAGTTTTCAAAAACGTTCATTTATATTTTTCACAAAAATCACCAATTTTACAATTTTTCTCAAAGACCTTAAAAATAAGAGCAAAAATTTCCATATATTTTTTCTCGATTTTTGGATTTAAATGAAAAATAAATTGAAAATAAAAAAAAAGAGAATATTTCGATGCAGATATTTGATAACCTGAGAGACACGTGAAAAATTCGAAACAAGCACAAATCAGGAGCAAGTAAGGAGGGGAGGCAGAGAAAGGAGAAACAAGTGAGTCATGCTGCGTCCCAAAATGAGGCAAATTATCACCGATAAAATCTCCGTTTCAAATTTACTTGGTGAAAAATTATGAAAATTTTCAAAATCATTCGCAAAAAGTGATCGAAAAATTTTCATTTCTAGTTACCCGGGGTAACTTTGAA
Source organism: Maconellicoccus hirsutus (assembly GCA_003261595.1). Lineage (NCBI taxonomy): Eukaryota > Metazoa > Arthropoda > Insecta > Hemiptera > Pseudococcidae > Maconellicoccus > Maconellicoccus hirsutus. The sequence goes on along the minus strand of QBDW01014248.1, from coordinate 11,594 downwards.
AGAAATGGGTGACTTTGCAAAGTTACTATTATGCACACGTCAGATATAAAATAGCTGGAGCTATGAAATTCCTAAAAATTACAATTTTCATTTCATAATTGGGGTGACTTTGGAAAGAGGTTTTTATGAATGTAAACCGAAATTTCTATAAAATTTCCAAATTGTAATTTTCATTGTACACCTGGGGTGACATTGAAAGTACGGGGTGGCTTGAAAAATTTTTAGCTGTAATAATTGCCGTCAAATTCGAGTATAGTTTTCATCGTAAACTGGGGTGACTTTGAAAAGTAGGTGCATGTGAACTGAATTTGACCATCAAAATTCTAAATAATAATTTTCATTGTATATCTGGGGTGACTTTGAAAGCGCGGAACAACTGGGAAGAAGTTTTTAAGAATGCAAATTAAAATTAGCTATCAAATTTCAGAATTATAATTTTTGGGGCGACTTTGAAAGCACGGGGCGACTTTGGAAAGAAGTATTTATGCGAGTAAAATTAAAATTAGCCATAAAATTTCAGAATTATATTTTCTATTATACCACTGGGGTGACTTTGAAAGTACGGGGGTGACTTTGGAAATGAGTTTTTAAGTATGTGTGTTAAAATTAGCCGTCAAATTTCAGAATTAAAGTTTTCATCGTACAACTGGGGTGACTTTGAAAGCACAGGGTGACTTTGGAAAGAGGTTTTTATGCATGTGAACTGAATTTGACCATCAAAATTCTAAACAATAATTTTCATTATATATCTGGGGTGACTTTGAAAGAGCGGAATAACTTTGGAAAGAAGTTATTAAGAATGTAAATTAAAATTAGCTATCAAATTTCAGAATTATAATTTTTGGGGCGACTTTGGAAAGAAGTATTTATGCGAGTAAAATTAAAATTAGCCATAAAATTTCAGAATTATAATTTCCATTATAACACTGGGGTGACTTTGGAAAAAAAATTTAAGCATGTAAATTAAAATTAGCCATCAAATTTCAGAATTATAGTTTTCAAAGTACAACTGGGGTGACATTGAAAGCGCGGAGTAACTTTGGAAAGAGGTTTTTAAGCATGTAAATTAAAATTATCCATAAAATTTCCAAATTGTAATTTTCATTATACACCTGGGGTGACTTCGGACAGCAATTTTAATACATTCAGATTAAAAATACGGCAACCAAATGTCCAAATTTTAATTCCCGTTTTATACTTGGGGTGACTTTGAAAGCGTTCCATTTTCCAAATTATTTTTTCCATTTTATCAAGTAATCGGGGCAACTTTGAAAACACGGGGCTACCTTGAAAAGCGATCTTCATGGCTGTTTTCTTCGTCTTATGTCGATTTGGGGCGACATTGAAATCATCTGCTTATTTCGACAGAAGATTCGTTTTAAATCACTTTTCAAAGTAGCCCCGTTCGTTCAAAGTTACCATTCATGACCGTGTAATTTTTTTCAAGCGAATCAAAACTCAAAATTTTCTCGTATCGGTTTTCATTAATTTTTTTTAAAATCAATAGCGTTCATTTTTCGCGAGTTCATCGACCTTTCTGCAACAATTTAATTGGTTTTGTTCGAGTGATTCCTTATTCGTAAACTATTCCGTGATAAGAAACATCCGCAGAAAGAAGTAAATTTCGCGAAATTCCTCAAAAAAATCCTTTTTAAGTGATTCAGGATATAATATTTATTTCAACTCATTACTTCGGGGAAAATATGAAAATAATTTTTTTAAATTATTTTCAGAGAATATTACAAAAGAATACTTTTTTGAACAAATTTACCATTTTTCAAAAAAATATCAAAAAATGAAAACGTGTTCCGGGAAAATATTTCCGGTTGCCTCACTCATCTCCTTAATTTTTTAATAACACGATGAGCAAAAATTTCCATACTTTTCCAATATTTTGGGAAGCACTGATCCCAAAAAGAAATTAGACTCACGAGCAATCAAATTCTTCACTTATCATTTTAAATCTCTTCTCGCTTCCTGATTTTAAATCACCGTCGATTTATTTCAAAACCGTATGGAAAATTTTTACATAATATTTTATGCAAAAAAAATACCCAAATTGCCTCACGAATAATTTTCCAGGCGGGAAAAACACTTGGTGAATTTCAAAAACACCAATTTCATCTTCGTTTTCTACTTCAACATACAAATGCAACCAGATAAACATTTACGTATCTCTTGTAGTCTACACATGACGCATCACGTACTGACCCCTTCTCCCCCCTCTCCCCAAAAGAAAAACCACTCACATCGAATATTCGAAAAATAACGATAATTTCGTTTTTAAAAATTTATAAAAATTTTTAAAAGCCGATAAGCGTACATAGATAAGGAGTTGATTTCTTCGAAATTAAGTTCCCAGGGGGAACTCGATTTTACGAAATTTTCAAATGGTTAAAGCTTCGCAGAACTTTGAACTATACTTTGGTATCATTTACGTAATAACTTGAACGATTATCGCGTGTATTTCGAGTAATTATACAATTCTCGTTTTTGTTGTAGTATTTTAATTTATAATCTCGAATAAAGCACCTGTCGTGTATCTATCTTCGTTTGCTTGGATTGTAAAGACCCCCCTCCCCCTCTGAGGAAAAAGATAACGACGCCACTATCACAGTTCAAATTACCTTCTGACGTTTTCTAATGTGAATTTTCAACAAAAAAAAAAAAAACCATAGTTCTCGAATAAAATGAATTATTCAAAAATAATTCCCTCAATTAATATTTCACCTCTTTACCTCGATATAACTAATTTGAAAAAAATTACTACGAAATTCACACGTCGATGTCTCTCTTCTATGAATATCGAATTAGAGATACTCGACACTCGAGTCGAAGGTGTAAGTCGAGAGTCGCGAACGTGAATCGAGGTACATCATGGTAAAAAACGTTCGTTTGGTGGAGTTCACGAAAAAACTAAATCATCGCTTACCTTTCCATTACCGCACCGAACCAAGGTGCCCATAAATGCGATATTTTTCATACTAGTGTGACCATTGGGTTTGAGCACCAGGTGGGTATCCTTTAACGACGGTTCCGTTTCGCCGGTGAAACTGCTTTCGTCTATGGCAAGGTCGATAGCCTGCAAGAAACAAATTCGATGAGATTTCGCTCGAAAGGTGATAGAAGCGCGTGTTTATGACGCTGGCTGAATCAATTCGCGGGCTAATTTACATATACGGGTCGCGCCCCGGTGCCCGCGCCGCCTCTGCTGATTGGGATATCTGGATCGATGTGAATTTTCGCGAATTGAAGATACCACACGATGAAAGTGGATTTCCAAGGGAAGGTTTTTTTTTTTAAAGCGAATATTTCGGTATTTTTCCGACGACGATATGGCTAAAAATTCCAGTAATTTTAATTGGGATAATTGGTCGCGTGATTTTTCAAAAATTAAAATCTCCAGAAAATTTGAAAATGAGTTATTTTTACATAAAAATTAAAAATTGAAAATTATTACAAATTGATCTCCCCCTCCATCCATTCCCAGCTTTGTATTCTTAAGCTTCTTCATCTTGGCAATTTTTTTTTTAATTCATTTTAGTAATAAAAAAAATTGAAAATATGGTAACACTGAAGTCAAAAAAATCATAAGAGAAACGCCGAAACCAGAATATCATAACAAAATATCGATATTGAAATTAATATCGAATTATCAAGATGAAAAAAATCAAAATCGAAAAATCAAAGTGTGTTATCGAAATCGAAATATCGAAATTGAACCATAAAACAGCAACCATCGAACTGATATATCAAAAAAAAAAAGCGTAAAAATCGAAATATCGAAATTGGAAAATATCGAAACGAAAAAATCGCATTAAAATATCCAAAAAGATATCAAAATCGAACTTAAAATCGAAATACCATAATTGCGATATAAAGTAGAAATCGAAATCGAAATATTACGATAACGAAAACGAAAATCGAATAATCAAATGAAATAATAAAGATCATCAAAACATCAAATTAGAGTAATTGACGTCGCACTATCAACATCGAAAAATAGAAATCGATTTAAATCGATGCATCAAAAATCGAAATATATCGAAATCGAATTATTAATATTGATGCGTGAAAAAAAGATGTCGAAATCAAAATATTGAAATAAAAAATCGAAGTTGAAATATCAAAATCGAATCATCGCTATCGAGTTTGTAAAACAAAACATCGAAATAAAAATATCAAAATCCGAGAGTTGAAATCGAAAATTTGAAATTTTGAATTTAAAACATAACATCGACATTGAAATTAAAAAAAAATATCGATATCTAAGTATCAAGGTCGAATTTCAAAATCGAGGCGTGAAAATTGAAATATCGAAATCAAAATATTAAGATGGAGTCGTCGAAATCGAAACATCGAAATATCAATATCGAAAAATCGAAAACTAATGTTCAAAAACAAAACATCGAAATTTGAACATTGAAACTCATCAAAATCTTGAAATCGTTTCATCAAAATCTTGAAATCGATACATCAAAATCGAAACTAAAGCATCGAGATCGAAATATCAATATCGAAAAATCGAAAAGTAATTTTCAAAAACAAACATCGAAATTTGAACATCGAAACTCGAATATCAAAATCTTAAAATCGATACATCAAGATTGAAAATAAAACATCGAGATCAAAAATACGAAACATCGAAATATCAAAAACTAATTTTCAAAAACAAAACATCGAAATTTGAACATCGAAACTCATCAAAATCTTGAAATTGATACATCAAAATCGAAATTAAAACATCGAGATCGAAATATCAATATCGAAAAATCGAAAAGTAATTTTCAAAAACAAAACATCGAAACTCGAATATCAAAATCTTAAAATCGATACATCATGATCGAAAATAAAACATCGATATCGAAAAAACAAAACATCGAAATATCATAATCGAAAAATCGAAAACTAATTTTCAAAAACAAAACATTGAAATTTGAACATTGAAATTCGAATATCAAAATCTTGAAATCGATACATCAAGATCAAAAATAAAACATCGAGATCGAAAAATCGAAACATCGAAATATCATAATCGAAAAATCGAAAACTAATTTTCAAAAACAAAACATCGAAATTTGAACATCGAAACTCATTAAAATCTTGAAATCGATACATCAAAATCGAAACTAAAACATTGAGATCGAAATATCAATATCGAAAAATTGAAATTTGAACATCGAAACTCGAATATCAATCTTGAAATTGATACATAATAATCAAAAATTAAACATCGAGATCGAAAAATCGAAACATCGAAAAATCAATATTGAGAAATCGAAAACTAATTTTCAAAAACAAAACATCGAAATTTAAACATCGAAACTCGAATATCAAAATCTTAAAATCGATACATCAAGGTCGAAAATAAAACATCGAGATTGAAAAATCGAAAACGAAACATCGAGAACGAAAAATCGAAAACAAACTCGCAAAATTTCGACATCGAAACCTGAATATCGAAATCGAGTCGTTGAAATCCAAACATCGAACTCGAATACCAAAATCGAAATATCGAAATCGATACATCGAGATTGAAAAATCGAAAACAAACTTGCGTAATTCAACATTAAAACTCAAATATTGCAATCAAGTCGTAAAAAAATCCAAACATCGAAATCGAAATATGAACATCGATAATCGAAAATTTCCTTTTTCGCCTACGTTTCCCTTCGTAAAAAATGCAACATTTCCTGAAACCAACATTTCGCGTTAATTCAAACCCCCGATCATCTCAAACTGCCAAATTCCGTGGAAAATCACCTTCCCAGAACTACTTCGGAATTTTTCCTAAAATCGATAGGAATATCGCGTCTATAGATAACCACACATGGAAACATCGCACGATGTAGCTTTTCTAAAAATAAACCCGCTCGACATTTCGATCAAACACGTTGAATTAATCCATCAGAAAAAAATCCTCAATTCACCGCGTCCGCCGCAACAAGGTTAACGCGGTAAAAGTAATTATCCAATTCTTTTCCCTTCTTTTGTTACAAAAACTCCATTTTTATTCCGTGTAATTATTCCTCCGTTAAACCTCGTCCCTCTCTCTCGAGTACAACTTTTCGCGTGCATTGCTTTCCCTCTCGCACACGTTACGTGCATCGTGCTCGTCCTATCGCGTGTATTCGAATCTATCCCACCAAATTATACATATTCTTTTAAATCTTACAATTCCTCGTCTTCGTAATGACAACCCTTCGTAATCGTAATTGCAACAAGGAGTTGAGAAAAATTACGAAAAATAAACAAAAGAAGGTAAAAAAAAAATGCGTACCTCGAATAATCTCAAATCGGCTGGTACTCGATCGCCGACGTTCAAGTAGACGATATCTCCAGGAACAAGATTTTTCGCCAAGAACGTCTCTAGTTTACCTTCTCGTAAGCTGTCACATGGAAAAAAATCGATAAAAATATTATATTAATAGTGCAATCAATTTTTTACATTAACTTATTCGATATTCGGTCAGTGCTGACGTCAAATCTGCATAAATGATGACGTAAACGACACGAGAAAGTAGTGTTTACCAAATAAACGCGTCTTGAGCACATGCTCCGCATAAATAAGCAATAATAGGACAAATCGTAAAATTTTGAATTTGATCAATTTTTTTTCATTTTAGAAAAAAGGTCCCAATTTTTTACATTTTTTCGAGTCGTATTTTTTTTACTTGGAATTTTTTCAAAAATAATTCACAAAAAAGTCTTCAATCAACATTTCCCATTCAGTCTCAGTTTCAAAAATTTTTCGATTTCTGGGGAATTCCATTTCTCTCACAAAGTCCAGGATTTTCAAAGTCCCGAAAATACCAATTACAATCGCAAAATTTCAGTAAAAAAATTGAGGATTTGCGATAAAAACATTTCTAAACAAACCTTCCACGCCTTTTCATCGAATGTCATAATTTTTTTGGCATAAAAATGCACTTATACATCATCACTTTTATATGACGTCACACCGGAGGGGATAAATCACGTCACAATTCAATTTAATGATTCCGTATATTAGTGACGTCATCAATTTTCAAAATAAATTTCCTACGATTTTAGCAAACGTGTTATTAGGGGTAGGGGAGGGGGTGAAGATGACATAAACCCCAAATAACCATTTTACCAGGGTTATTATATGGATTGATGACGTCATCACCCGTTCATCGAACATTATGAGATGCAAAAGGGGTGAACCCCTTTAAATGTCATAAATGAGAGGACAAAAGTACTAAAAAATTCATCAAAATGAAAAAAAAAAACGATGAAAAATGCAAAACAAAAACTGCGAATCTGCTGTGTTTACTTCAACTTTGCGTAGGCTGCTTTAAAACGCGTCAATGGTTATAATGACGTCATTGTGTAACAAAACTTTTGCGGCGGTTCGAGTACGTGGGTGGGAATTTGAATAAATCTGTTACCAGTAAATTCCATTAAATGTTGATGTCTCTCCAGGTAGAATTTCCTCACGTTTACGGTCATTTTTTTGCAATTTTTTGACTATTTTTCAATTATCTTCATTTATTTCTATTTTAGTATTTTTTAACGTTTTTTTTTTCACAACTTTCGAGTCTTTTTGTGCTAATTTTTAGGTACTTAAAATTTCAAAAGTCATTTTGCAATTTTTTGTTGGCCATTATAATATTTTTTTTTCATTAATTTTTTATCTTTTTTTTGAATACTTGTTTTTTGTTTTTTTTTATATTGGAAATTTTTAAATTTTATCACTTTTTCTGAATTTGTCATTTTAATTTATTAAATTTTTGTTTTATTTGCTATTGATTAATTTTTTGCATTTTTGTAATGTGCAAATTTTTGTGTTTTGACCATTTCATCGAGTATTTATTGTTACAATTTTTTTCATTTTTTTAGATTCGTTTAATTACGGTCACAAATTTGTAAAATTTTCATTTCTTTAAAATTTTGTTGTATTTTTCTACCACATTTTTTTTAGCATCATTTGTTATGTCATTTTTAAACATTTTTGAAACTTTTTAAAAATAATTTTAGTCTTGCTTTCTCGTGAACAATTTTTTTGCTCTATTGCAAATACATACATCTATTCTTTTGCAAACTTTTGGTCACTTTTTGCTATTTTTGGACTGTTTTTTATTTTTTCGGACATATCATTGATTTTTTACAATTTTTTATCATTTTAATTTTCAGTTTTTCCGAATTTTTTCATCTTTGTATTTCGTAATTTTAGCTGTGTAATTTTTTTTAGTAATTTTAGTCTTTTTTTTTTTTGGCTTTTTTTGCGAACATGTAATTTTTTAAGTCTATTGTAATCGTTATTTTGTTTTATTTGCAAAGTTTTGGCCACTTTTTGCTAGTTTTCGATTGTTTTTCTTTTTTTTTGTATTTTTTTAAAGTACTTTGTATTTTTGCCTTTTGTTTTCTCTAATTTGAGTCATTTTTTGGTTACTTTTTCTGTTTTTTGCAATTTTTTTTGTTTTTTACAAGTTTATAATTTTTGAAATTTTTTTTCAGGTAATGTTTGGTGGTTTTTGGTCATTTTTTGGATATTTCTTTATTTTTAAGAAATTTTATGACCATTTTTCTTTTATTTTTGTCAATTTCTCAACACTTTTTACACAATTTTCAGCCATTTATTCCGATCATGAATATTTTTGTCTCAAGACTTGGGTGTGTTGTGGGTTGGGGAGGGGGTGACCTCAACATAATATACCCTCCTTTCCAAGACAACAAGCGACATTTGGCACATTTATAATCCACACACGATCGATGCACAGACAACGTGAAAAACCTAAACTTAGCATTTGCTTGATCAATGCCATCCTCCGTATTTTACATAAAAACCATCAATCGAATAAACATCGATCTTGGCCTTGAATTTGCACAATGCACAATTCACACTTATTACGTCTTGAAAAGGTCACCGCATCTTTAACCTAATTACCGATTGATTTTCGTGCCAAAAAATAAAAATCAACCAGTGCTATCATGATAACCACTTCTGGAATTTAAACGCAGAATACGATACCTTAAAGGTACAACGTGCTACATTTCGATTTCATGTATAAATTATCAACCCCCTTCTCTTCCCCGTCCTCGACAATAAAATGGAAAAAATCAACCTTATCGTATTCCCATTCGTGACATTTTTTCGTCGGCTAAACACCAAGCTCGTTAATTCGTTTGATACCACGCGATGACGTCATAATGAACATGTTCGTCTTATCGTCTAAAAAAAAGGTCCGATACGTGGCACAGGGTGTTCGTAAAAGCTATCGAATTGATTTTAAAACCTCCTCGGTGGGTTTGCGTACGAAAAGCCTGTCTCGCTGCATCTCGCGGACAAACAAGTCATATAAGACGACGTATCATCGTGTAATCTACATCGTGACCAACTAAACGGACAAATTAACGCAGGAAACGCGACAAGTCCGAATTTTCGTCACAAAAACCGGCGTTCTCTTATATGATTATTAAAGCGTCCCATGCAATTACACGTAAAAGAGCAACAGCGCAAATTAACGGATACTGTAATTTATGGACAAAATTAATAAAATAATTCTTACCAATGGCAAGTAGGAGGAACTAATTTATTTAATTCTTCGAGAGATTTTTCAGATCTGTACTCTTGAATAAAAGCTACCGTCACGACAATTATAATAGCCTGAAAAAATTAGTACAATACGTTACAAAAAAATTTTTTTTTCATCGAATTATGCGTAAATTACGTACGTGGTATTTTTATTACGTCTAATCAACCGTACGTCCAACTTTACGCGTTACAAGCGTCAACTTTTTTAATTTTTTCCTATATTTACTCTCTCTCTCTCGCTTCATTTCTCGCTTTTTTTCTTCGCGCCGAATACGATAAATAAATGTGTTAGCAGGTTGGACACGTGCCTTCGTGAATCCTTCGACAGATCTCGTCGCGTTTGCGGTACTTGCGAATGGCACGAGCCAAGGTTTTGAGGTAATATTGATGCGGGAAGAGATTTACATCATTTTCGACACAGGTTATAATCCTTTGAAGAGATTTTTCGCCGAGAAATTACCTAAATTACCCAAAATACATTGCCATTCGCGAATCAAAGTCGATAATTAACATTCGAGCTTTGGAAATGCGTATCGACGAGGAAATTTAAAATTCGAATAATAACCTCGATCACTTCGCAAAGAGATCTTTCATTAGTCGTTTCTTCTTGTAGTAGGAATAAGGCACCTTTCCACCCCCATCTCATCCCATTCCGTCCCCTCCGCCGCCGCATAACCTCAACATTCTCATTTTTCGATTCCACATCGAAGTCGTAATTTCTACAACGATTTTGACAAAAAGACGATATACAAGAGACCATCTCTATAATTTTTTTCCATTTATTTGAACATAAAAAATACCAATTCTGCGCAAAAGTTTCAAAAAATTTCAAAAAAAGCATAAAATTTAGAATTAATTTGAAATTCATACGTATAAATCAACATTTTCACATCCATTTACTCACTTCAAAATAACATCAACAATTTCCGAAAAAGTATGAAAATTCGAATAAAAATTTCAAAATTCGTAAATATATTTTTTCTGGGTTGATTTGTAACGAAATCTTCATTTTGGCTAAAATTCCGAAACGAGGTTGAAAATATGTAAAATATGACGACATTCGGGGTAACTTTGTAAATACGGGGCACTTTGAAAAATCGGTTTTATTGCTTATCAGTTAAAAGACAATAAAGAAAAACTTTGAAAATTGCTCTTAAAGTAAGAATAAATTTCTCCTTTCAAAGTTACCCCGGTATTTTCAAGTTACCCCAAGTTATAGTGTGTGGTATTCGGATTAACCATTTCAACCAATGAATTTGAAATTAATTAATTTATTCAATTTATAATTTGCAGAATTAAAAAAAAAATCAACATCTAAAAAAAACAAATGAACATTTAAAAATTAAAAATTGAAAAAAAAGAAGGAATTTTGAAAAATTAAAAAAAATTATAAATTATACGTTCCCTTAAACAATTTAAAAAATAGAAAAATCCACAATTACTTTGGAATGTTTTTTGAAGATTTCCCTCCCTTCCCTCCCCCGTCTCGAAAAATTACTTTAAAAGTGCACAATAATTATATAACATTGTAAAAAAATGATAAAAAACAATTTTAAAAAACGCAAAAAAATTTCACAATTTTTCGATTTATTTTAGTTTGTTTTTTGAAGATTTCCCTCCCTCACTCCTCCCCCTCATCTCAAAAAATTACTTTAAAAGTGCACGATAGTTACGTAATATTTAAAACAAATAATAAATGAAAAAAACATACACGAAAAGTTTGCATAATAATTCAAAACTCGCGTGATCGTTTTTTTATTCAATAAGTAAATTTTTAATAAAAATTCCTATTTTCAAAATTTAAAAAAATTTTACTTTGAATTTTTTTCAAATTTGAGAAGAGTTATTAATTTATTATAAAATATTTACTTCTTTTTCAACACGAAAAAAATTTTGTAGAATTTTTTATTCAAATTTTACGCATGCTTGGAATTTTTTTCATAAAATTTGAATAAAAAATTCAACACTCGCATTTTTATTTCGTGTTGAAAATAAGTCAATATTTTGTAATGAATGAATTAAAATTAAAAAAAAA
>QBDW01014202.1:0-13924 GCA_003261595.1 Maconellicoccus hirsutus | reverse complement strand
TGAAAAATACAAATGATTTCCAAAATTATTCATCGTAGATGTGAAAGAACGAGTGAAGTTTTCGGTGAATGAGGATGATGGCGCTTTACGATGACAAATTTCATCAGTGGTTCTTAAACAACCGATATATATTCTCAGGGGTTTTCAAAATGCGCATTTCACGTGTATTTTTTTCTATTAAATGCCTTTTTGCCATTCAACTCAACTCGACGATTCTCGTAAACGAATTTTTCATCAAGGAGTTCCTAAAGTTGACAATATTGTGAAAAATCTTGATGGAGGTGTTCAATGGTTCCAAAGGTCCAAGACGTCACCTCAGAACCGGTTTTAATCGTATACATGTATTCTCAAATCACAAACTATCGCGTTTTTTTCCTCGCTGAAATTTCTCGAACCATTTCTTCGTTGCTGATTTCCATCCTCTCCTCTCCCCGTACGTTCTATAAAGTCATTGGGATACTATATCGAGGATTCGATTGCATTTTCATTACTTACGCATTTTTTATTCACACATCTCTCTCGTCGTGTACGTAGACGAGACGCGTTAACATGGCGCTATCGTCTCGTGCCCCCCTCCGCCCCTCCTAGTTAATTTTCTCGCAGCCGCCGGCTTCAGCTCGCTCCCTTCAGTACTCTGTATTCTCGTCGTATTGACGCGCGCAATACGCGTGTGTAAAACCGGTTGCAGCGACAATTTCTGCGCGCGCATCGGTTCGAATAATCGGTAGTAACCTTAACTTGCACTCATTAAGCGACATCCTCGATCGAATTGTTCCCCTTTGACGGGAGATTCGATTAATTTAGTAATTAAGTATTTAGGGAAACTCTCTTTCTAGGCGTGTACTCGACGTTGTTTTTTTATACGGAAAAATATTTATTAATTACGATATTTTTGGAAGCCCCGGAGCATCACTTCGATATTAAATCCTTTTAAAGGCGCCGTGTAATCCGCATAATATATAAAGGTATCGATGCACGTACCTGATAAGATTTTTGGCACGATTTATAGGGACGAGCGTTTGGTCGCTGCCCGTAACATTTTTCTCGCAATCGCGAATCAAAAATCACGTTAAATCATCCCCTCCTTAAGAGCGGGATTGCTAAGTGTGAAAAATATTCAAATGGTCCCTAGAATGAACGATACATATAACGAATCGTTCTCGTTCAATGAGAGATTCGTTATTAGTATAAGACTTTTTTTTTACGAGTTTAATTTTTTTTTACGAATTTTTATACTTGCCTTTGCCCTTTACCTCTGATGCCCTTTCTTATCTTCCATTATGTTTTAAGTTAATGAAATCTTGTCGTCGAAGGAGGACCGAGGTGAGGTAGCGTGCCTGCCTTCGACGGTATCAAAACATTTTAACGAACACGCAAGGTGCGAAATAATGGGTACTTGATGTAAGGACCCGAATTAAGTTATTGTAAGGAATTTTTAGACACTCTTTTATACGTACAAATTGAGTTCAATTGCATGGTTGAGATTTAGGAAAAATTTTTCTAGAAGTTTATAAACCGCGTTAGTAATATGTGCCGGATGGTGATGATATCGTACAAGATGCAGATTTATATTAAGTATTATCCCTTTTTTTTTTCTGAAAAAAAAATACCGAGAATCAGCGATGGTAAAAAAAGGGATTGCATATAATCTACAGTATAAGCACATCCAACACTATCTCGATAATTCTGACACGTTGAATTTTTCCCTAAAATGGGAGATTCGACTTACCCCGTAATTTACCTTTAAGTTTTACCTTTAAGCGTGTATCTCGGGTGAGAAAACGAATTACTAAATAATAGGGGCGCGTCGTAAATCGGTTTTCATAGTAAGGTACTGATGTTAGTGCCTGATAAGGTCTTACTAATAAGATAATTTAAGAGAGAGAAATGCATTTATTTTTTCCTATTTTTTTTTTAAATTTTAATATTAATATGTGGACATTTTTACCATATTTTCTAGCAGTCGGTAATTAAATTTATGGCTCCTCCTCAAAGAGGTCAGGGAGACCTTTGACTAGAATAAGAAAGCGAAGCTCACCATAGAAATAGTTTAAAATAGTACGGTACCAATGTCGGTACCCGATAAGATAATCGTTAAGTTGGGGAGATTTCATCCCGATGTAGTTTATAGATGAGCAGAATTTTTATACATTTTCAAAAAACACGTATCCCAATGACTACCCCCACCCTTGAACTCTTGGTTTCGTAAGGCGACCATAGATAAGTTGATTTAGATTATAAGATATTCTCGGAGATTATGTTTCTCATGCGTATTTAAAAAGTGGCTATTCAACCTGAAAATATGGACGTTCGTTGACGTATTATGTTTATTTTGTACCGAGACATCGTTTGGATATCACTGTCTTGGTACGAAGTGACCGAATTACGCGACGTGACGTGTTATAATAGGTATATAATAAGTGTAGTCGTCTAAGAACCAGTGCGCATGGATTTGCGCGGCGTGGATTGACTGCGCAGCATGTGTCGAGTGTTAGGGTGGCGTGCATGAAGGGTTGATGAATACTGCGCATGGATTTGAGCAGTGTGTGTGGACTGCGCAGTATGTAAGATGTGTTGCATACGCATGTGTGGAGAAGTGAGGAGTATCGCGCAGTAGTCTGCACGGTGTGTATCGATTGCGCAGCATGTTATGTGATACGTAGCGTATGCGCATGTGCAAACGACATCAATGCGCGGGACATGATGTCGAGAAAATCATGCGCATGTGATGTTTTCTCGATTTTCGTGCAAGTATTTTACACTTAGATACATTTTAGGATGAGATAGTGAAGGTTTCGTGGATATTTGAGGTATTGGAGCAATTACATAATAGTTCGGTTTTTGACAACATGATGCGCAGTATTCGCGAATAGTGTTGATTCATGCGCACTCTATGTATAACCATTTCTTATGCTTCGAGGAATCAAGCACCTTTCATTACATTGTCCGAGATGTTTAAAAATCCAAGTAATTGTCTCACTTCATGCATGCGCCTGTCGCATTATTCGTTTTTGATGTTTAATTTTGATTCTCACCCTTCACATACGAATTGCACTTTAGTAATTTTGAAAACCCTGAAAACTAGCTGTGCACTGATCCCTTAATCCTCATAGCACTACGCATGCGCGTTCTCTAGAAGTCTTTCGAGCCATCCCCATATTCCTTTTGCTTTGCTAATCACATACCATCATGCCTCGTTTCCTAATACAGCTGCGCACAACAATTTGGACGACTTAGCCATGCGCACTTCTTCGTAATCGATCAAATTGGTATAAATTACTCGCAAGATCTCATAAATGTTTTGTGTTCATGATCTCATGTTTTTTTTTTTCGATTTTACTATCGAGCTGCAATTATTTTGCCGTTTAGACGGCGTTTTTATGTTTTGCTTCTATTGTGTTCTGTTTTCTGCCACATTTTAGTAAATTATTCTGCCTTTTATGTCATAAATGTCCAATTTTTCTATTTGGACACTAATTTTTAACGTGTTAAGATATATTTAAACAAAGTTTATGATAAAATATCGATAAAATAATCAGAACTAAATTAAATTGGCATTTGGCTTTGTTGCATTCATGTGTTATAATCGTCGTGTAATTAATTAAACAATGAAATATACGAATATGGATTTTATCGCAATGTATTCTCGATTAAATGCGTCGTTCATGGAAACTAAATCATCTATCGTCAGCTATTGTGGTTGAAAAAATATGCAATGTATCAAAATTTCAGAAGTGAGTAATTACAGGTAATTTACCGGTGATTTACTGGTAATTACGGGTAATGTGCCAGTAATTACAGATAATTACACTAATCCATCGGTAAATTTAGTAATTACTCGTAATTATAGGTAATTTATTAGTAATTACGGGTAATTTAGGGATAATTTTAAGAAATTTACTGGTAAGTTGTTGGTAATTTCAAGTATTCAACTGGTAATTACTGATAAGTTATTAGTAATTACAAATAATTTACTGGCAATTCCAAGTAATTCACTGGTAATAACCGTTAATTGCCATAAAAACTTCAAGTGTCGATGGAGGTTTGTTATATTGATCCACATGTTGGAACATTAGTGAACAAACGGATGATTCTTTTACGACTATTTCTCCTCTCTTTTCACTCTAAATAACCCTTTTTCAGCATGCTCAATGAACTTCAACGAACTCAAAATCAATTCATCAACATGCTCAATGCACTTTAACGAACTATCGAACGCGACGAAACCTTGTCAGTGGGTATTAAACCGCCGTCCCTTCGTATATCCGATTACTCATTCGACGTCGAATAGTGATCGAATATCGAATATTTGCAGTCTCGCGATTATTCGAATATTCGAATAATTTGGAAAAAATATTCGAATATTCGAATATTCGAATAATCGATTATTCCAATAATTGACCTATTCAAATTACCTATTTTTCTTAATTTTTAATGTTTCCGTTTACGTTATTTTTTACTATTTGCTAAGTAATGAGTAATTTTATGCATTTTGTTATTTTCAAAAAATGAAGAAAAAACTCTATAACTGCGTGTTTAGATTTCATTTTTATTAATGTAAAAATCGCATCGAATATTCGAATATTCTATGGTCGAATATTCGAATAATCAAATATTGAAATTTGCGAATATTCGAATATCGAATATTTCAACTCTTCGAAAATGCCCATCACTAATGGAAAACTCCCCGAACATCACAATACCAGCACTCCCCACCAATACCGGAGACCGAAGACAAAACAGAAAAAAGTTTATTGACTTATAAAAACTGTATACTACTAAAAAGTTTTCAAACAAAACTTGATTGTAGTAAGCAAGTAATAAATAAGAATTGTAAATGATTAATCGAATATCGATTATTTAAATAAATTGAATTAACTGACTTATCTTCTGCATTCCCTCTTCAGCATACCAAATCTTCCCCACTCAACGCTGCTTTGAAATTCTCCTTGAATTGATCAATGTCCTTTCTGGCTCGATCTATTTCTTTTTTAAATCGCTCCTTGGTTTCGTATACTTCGGTTCTAACCGCTTCTTCGACTTCGGCAGCTTTCCTTCTGATCTTGTCGATTTCGGATTTAATCCACCCTTCGACCTTACCCACCTGTATTGCGTTTCTATCGACATCCCTTTTAACTAATTCCTTGACAGTTTCGGATTTGAGGAATGCTTCATCAGCGGCAGATGTGGATTTGTCTATCTGACCGGTTACTGTTGTCCAAGCTTGTTCAACTGTGGTTTTGGTCTCGTTCAGTGTATCTGTAATTTTAGCCTTGATGTCTTCTACTTGAGTTTTGGTGGTGTTGAGTATGGCTTGAACATCTTGTAGATGTGATTCGGTGTTGGATTGTATTTGTGCCATTTCAGCCATAATTTGGGAAATTAGCTGATTATGCAATGCGGTTAACTTTTGGATGCAGTTTTTATCATCGAGGGTCGATTCAATATCGAGTTTTGGCTCTTCGGCAAATTCCTCGTTTAAATTTGGGCTAATGCTACGAGTATTTCTCTGATTTCTTTCGGCTCGTTCGTTGATTCCTCGGATATTTTGGTAACTTCCTTTGCTATTTATTTGAACAATAGTACCTTGGTTATTTGGCTCATCTTGGTCATCTTCGTCATAATCGTCACAGTACATGATTTCGTACTTTCCAGACATGTGCGGCATCTTTGGATACGTGAATTGTCGGGCTTCGCAGTGATGTGGAGTGTTTCCTTGGGTTGCTTGCAAAACCGAAGGTGTAGGGTTACCTCGACCATCTTCATGTGGCTTCGGAATTTTCAAGCGATTGTTGAACGCCTGCTCGCGAACGCTCAACACCTGCTCGCGAACGCGTAACATCTCCTCGTGCATCTTATTCAATTTCTGGAGACCTTGTGTGGCCCACGATGGTAGTCCTCGGTTACTCGCGATTTTAATTTTTTCCAATTTAGCTCTTTCTCGTTTTATATCAGCTCGCTCGGCTTCTATCGCAGCTCGCTCTCGTTCGTCGTCCGGTCCGAGGGTTTTTTTTATTTCAAATTTACCGCTTACGTCTTGCTTGGGTTTGCCAATGGCTGCCTTCTCGATAGATCCCATCTCCATTTTGATTTGGTCGTTGGCGTCGTTGATGTTGGCCACGGCGTTGTCTAACGTCGCGGTGAGGTTGGATAAATCCAAATTGGCCTCAGCTTCGACCTGTCGGAGCTCCTCGAAGATGGCGAAAATCCTGTTCTGCAAGGCGTCCAATTCGTTCGATGGCTCGATTGCTGCTCCTGAGGGCAATAAAATATCGTTATGTTTGGTCGGTAACCTTGAAGTTTTTCTGGAGTTGAAAGCCGAGTAGTATCCCTTCCCCCGACAACTTAATGCAAAATCATTCGGCTTTGAAAGCTCCACAGACTTTTGAGACAGAAACTGACAAAAATTCTGAGCGGTGAAAAACGTAGTTTCTGGATTAAAAACAAAAGCTTCAAGTTTGGATCAAAAGCTCAAATTAAAAGCTCCTAAAGTAGAGCTTTTATGTAAATTGACTTTGAAAGTTCTGAATATTTTTGTAGAAAATCTAAATCAACAATGAATTTGGTGGAATAATAGCGAAAGTTCTGATATTCAAATGAATACTTCTTTACTTTGAAGCAGAAGCTAAAATTGAACGACCTTGAAAAAATATATAAACGTCAAAAGCTCCAAGCTTTTGCAAACAAACTCAAATCCAGAAACAAATGTGTCGAAAAACACTGAACTTTGGATCAAAACCTCAGCTTACTTGGAAAGCTCGGCTATTCAAATCAAAAGGCTAATAAGCTCAACTTTTAGGTGAACTGTTTTTGAAAGCTCAGAACTTTGAAAATTTTACGATATAAAATGATATTATAAATGATGCATCATAGATGGTTAGATTTAATGAAAAAAAAAGCTTTTGAGAATAAAAGCTCTAATTTTTTTAGCGTTTGTTTAGTTCGAGCAGCTGCGTAAGCTCAACTTTTTGTTAAAAGTTTCGACTTGCTAAATGAGTTTTCGAAAGATTATAAAAACTTTTCCACAAAAAGTCGAAAAAGAGAGATTTTAGATAGATTCAAAAGTTTAGGAATTACTTTTTTGCCGATTTTTGCATAATCCTCAATGAAAATAGGTCACTTACCATCGACATTTATGAAATTTATCGCGAATAAGTAATTTAGAAAAATTTTTACATAAACTTGTTTCATTGTATTCGAACTTTTGGTGCACAGTACACGTTTTCGTATCAACTCGAATGGTGTGTTCTAAGACAATGAACTGGAGGAATAAATTGACGTCTGAAAATAATCGCGGTTTCGAGTCGAGGCGAAAGTTTACGTCATTGATGTTTATTTATGGCGCAACTTTGTGATTATTTCGCGAACCTCGAATAAATATTTCTCGAGGAATTGAACAATACGTTGTGAAATTTTTCTTCGATCGATGTTATGATTTGGAATTACTCGGATTTTAATCAGGAATGTGGTAATTACGAACTCGATGTGGACAATTCTGTCAAAAGTGACGAATTCGGCTTGCAGCTGAAAGATGAAGCAACATTGTTTATATGTTAAAAATAGCAACTATTGGTTTCAGTTTTAGATGTAGTTACCCTTGGTGATCTCAGGAACCCCACTGAACCGTTTTGCATAAGAATTTCACAGTATATAGAATTCCCGAGGAGCGAGGGTGTACCCTTCCCTTTCCTCAACCTCGCTCTTATCCATTCGTTATTTGATTTACTGAAAGTGGTTAAACTCTACCTGTCGTGGTGACTAATGAAGTGCAATTTTTACACATTTTTCATTATTTTTGACCCCATTTTTGTATATTTTTGCCCAATTATTCCCTATTTATGTTTTTCTTCCAACTTCGTTAATTTTTGGCGCTTTTATTTTTACCCTAATTTTGTATATTTTTTTTTACCATTTTTGACCTCGTTTTCTCATTTTTGTATATTTTTCCCAATTATTCACCACCTATGATTATTTTTTCACCAATTTTGTGCATTTCTACTTTGCTTTTAGCGATTTTTCATCATTTTTGACGCACTTTTTTGCAGATTTTGTTTTTGCACAAATACGAAGAATGCAAGTAATTTATTTATAATTTTTGTGGTATTTAAGAATAAAGGTAACGTCGAAGAGAAGATTTTTTACTGGAAAAGTAAAAGATAGAATTTCTGATTTGCTTCAACTAACTCATTTAATTTTTTTTTTTGACAGGAACACGGAATAATCGTGCAATCAAATGAAATCGACAATATTTCTATTCTTCATAAACGAGTATTTTCATCAATTTCGCAAAGAACAGAAGTTTTAAATACTGTGAATTTTGCGAGAGAAATAAATAAGCGGTAAGTGAGTATGCGATACGTGATTGAACACACGAATACGAAGAAGGTGAGCAATTCATTTACGATTTTTGTTATATTTAGGTGAAATGTACTTGATGTCGAAGAAAAGAATTGGTGCGGGAGAAGCAGAAGATAAGAATTCAGATGCAGTATGTGGGTTAATTGATTTTTCATTTAATTCCTGAAGGGATTCCTCTCCATGTTAAAGGAAAGTTTGGAAAACACTGTTGGATGAATGTTATTTCGTAGAATTAAACATGATGACGAGACATTTGTCAACTGAGGCAGCTGCCGTTTTGCTTATAAGAGATTAGTTTTAGTCGATACGATAAATATGTGAAATATAGATGTTGTCGTCGAGTTCGTTCTTTTAACATGGTAGCAAGTGCGTTGGTTATTTTTCGAATAAGTGATTTTTCTTAACGGTGGAAATTTTTTGAGATTTAAAATTGAAAAGTAAAATTGAAAAGATGTCGAACGACGAAACAGTTATTCAACGTTTAACGAAGGATAGGAAGTATGATCAGTGGCGCAGAAATTTCTTATTTTTGCTAAAGTACAAGAAATGTGACAGAGTATTAGAAACTGAAACGAAGCCAGAAGATGTCGACCAACAAGCTTGGGAAAACCAGAAAAATCGGGTGATGTACTATTTGTCAGTAGCAGTCCCAGCAGATGATATTGCCGAATGTGAAAGTCCCAAAAAGGCCATGGAACGTCTTGACAGTTTATATATGAAGAAATCTGAAGCAAAGACATTGATGATAGAGAAGAAATTGAATTAATTAAAATTTGGCGAAGAAGATGACCCAGAAAAATTTTTTGAAATTTTTGAACGATTAATTAATGAATTGAAAGCTGCTGGTGGTGATACCAGTACAAAAAGAAAATTAGGTTTCCTATTGATGTGTTTACCGAAAAGCTGTGAGTACCTTATTGACTTAATTGATATAATACCTGAAGATCAAAGAAATTGTGACTTTATAAGAGAAAAATTGAAGCGTCGAAATTTGAATAATCCTGATAAGAAGCCAGAAGAAGGAGAAATTTCGCAAGCATTTAAGGCCAAAGTTAAAGTAAGAGAAAATGTCGATGAAAATAAAAATGAGGGAAAAGGAAAGCTATTGTGTTTCAACTGCGGAAAACCAGGTCATATCAAGAAAAACTGTTTTTCAAATCCTCGGAATCAAAATAACTTTCGTGGTGGATATAATCATGGTGGTCATAATCGTGGTGGTTATCAAAGTCATGGTCGAGGTTTTCATAATGGTTATCGTGGATATGGAGGTCATCATCGCGGAAATGGAGGTTTTCGTGGAAATTTTCGTGGAAATTACAATCATACTGGTTCTAGAGGTGCTCCACATCAACAAGCCAATACTGTAGAAGGTGAAAATGTACAGATGTCAAGTTTATCCACAGAGGTATTTTTTAATGAAAATAATGAAGGTAATTTGTCAAACGAATTATTGTGGATTTTAGATTCAGGGTGCACAGATCATATTGTGAATAATGATGATTATTTTTATTCTTATATTGACCTAAAAAAACCAATTAATGTTAAAGTAGGGAATGACGAATATGTTGTAGCTACGAAAGTGGGGAAAATAATGTGTGATTTTTATGGGAGGAAGGCTGACGTTACGAATGTTTTTTATGCAAAAGGCATGGGCAAAAATTTATTATCATGTTCAGCTCTTACTTGCAAAGGCAATAAGATCATTTTCAGTGGCGATTATGCAGAGGTACTTAATTCTGAAGGAAATTTGGTATTTTATAGCAAAACAATTAATAAATTGTATCCTGTTAAGTGCAGATTTGATAAAAGTTACTCAAATAATGTTTCAGTAAATTATGTGAATTTGAATAAGTCAAAAAAGGAAATGTGGCACCGAATTTTAGGTCACTGTAATTTTTCTGATTTGAAATTTATGTCCAAAAATAAAGTTGTAGAAGGTTTACCTGATTTAGAAGACATATATCTGACTTGCGAGTATTGTATTGAGAATAAAATGACACGTTTACCATTTGAGAATGATAGGCAAAGAGCTAGGTATGTTGGTGAAATCATTCACTCTGATGTTAAATATATGGATGAGAAAGGACTGAATGGTGAAGAGTATTTTGTGTCCTTCATTGACGATTACTCACGCCTGGCTGTTGTGTATGTGTTGAAAACAAAAGCTGATGTATTTAAATGTTTCAAGCACTACGTAAATTTTGTAGAAGTTAATACAGGGAATCGAATTCGTGAGATAAAGTGTGATTCAGGAACTGAATACTTGAATAAGGATATGAAAGATTTTGCCTATGAAAAAGGATTGAGAATTAGACCCTCACCCCCTTACTGTAAAGAGTTAAATGGATTGGCTGAGAGATATAATAGGAGTATTATGGAGAGGGCAAGGTGTTTAAGAAGAGAGTCGAATTTATCAAAGAAATTTTGGCCTGAGATCATAAAGACAGCATGTTATATAGGAAATAGGTTGATACACAGTGGCACAGTTGAGAAATTGACCCCGTATGAAATATTTACAGGACGAAAACCAAATGTAAAAAATATGTATTTGTATGGATGTGACGTTTATTATAAAGTACCGGATTGTAATCGAAAAACTCAAGATCAAAAAGGGAAGAAAGGGAAGTTAGTAGGCTATACAGATGACGGATATTGTATTTTGTCAGAAGGAAAAATTTTTATCTCAAGAGATGTGAAATTTATCGATAACGCAAGCTGTATCCGTATTAATGATGATAACGATAGTGATTCTGAGAAAAGTAGTGATGTTAAGGAGCCAGATAATCATGCAGAGACCGATGACGAAAATAAAAACGATAAAGATAAGCCAAGGAGACCAGTGCGAGAAAGGAAGCCGCCGACTCGGTATGGAATAGACGATTACGTTGTTTTAGTGAACTGTGCTAGTGTCGACGCGCCAGAAAGCTATAAAGAAGCTGTTGAAATGAATGAGTCAGAAGAATGGTTAAATGCTATGAAAGACGAAATCAATTCCATTGAAAAAGCTGATACATGGTATTTAGTCGAGAGGCCAGCTGATAAAAAGGTGTTAGATGTAAAATGGGTATTTAAGAAAAAATCAAACGGAATCCATCGCGCAAGATTAGTTGTTAAAGGGTATCAGCAGAATGATTTTTTTGAGGAAATTTATGCACCAGTTATGAAAATGGGTACATTAAGGGCAGCTTTAGCATTATGTGTGCAGAGAGGGCTTCATGTTGATCAAATGGACGTAATTACAGCTTTTTTAAACAGTCATATAAAATCAGAAGTTTATGTGAATCAGCCTGAAGGGTTTAATGATGGAAGTGGACGTGTTTTTCGCCTTAAAAAATCATTGTATGGGTTAAAGGAATCCCCCCGCAACTGGTACGAATGTTTTGACGAGTTTATGAGGTCATTAAATTTTGAGAGAAGCTTAGTTGATAATTGTTTGTATAGAAGAAAAGATGGAATGATTTGTTTATTGTTTGTGGACGATTTATTAATATTTTCTTCCGATTTAAAAACCTTGAATGAGTTAAAAGAGCAGTTTAAAAAAAGATTTAATATGAAGGATTTAGGAAAGTTGACGACATATTTAGGTATTGATATTACGTATGAGGGAGATAAAATTGAACTTAGTCAGGAGAATTATATCGTAAGAGTAGCAAAAAGGTTTGCAGTTACAAGTTCGAATATAATACATACACCAATGGAGAATGATTTGAAAATTGAGTGCGGAGAGAGAAATGATAGTACAACCTACAGGTCTTTGATAGGTGCCTTACTTTATGTGTCAACATCAACCAGGCCTGATATATCATACTCTGTAGGATATTTAAGTCGCTTTCAAAATTATTGTACGCCAGAAATTTTCAAGTATGCTTTACGAGTCTTGATATACTTATATCATACAAGATCAAAGAAGTTAATTTTTTCGAAATCACCAGGTAGTGAATTATTGAATGCGTACGTTGATGCCGATTGGGCAGGAGATATAAACGACTCAAAATCTACAACAGGTTATATTTTGTTTTTAAAAAATTGTCCGATAATTTGGCGATCTATTAAGCAAAAACATGTGGCACGTTCTACAACATTCGCCGAATACTATGCATTAGCAGATTGTGCTGAAGAGGTTATGTTTGTAAAAGAGATATTGAAATTTCTAAAAATCGAGTCTAGAGGGAGTGATATCGTTATACATGAGGACAATTCAGGTGCCTTATGTATTGCTAAAAATGGGTCTTTTACTAAGAAAAGTCGTCACATTAGATTAAGTGTTGATTATGTTAGAGATTTAATTCGTAATGAAGAATTTGTTGTGAATAAAGTTAAGAGTGAAATGAACATTGCCGATATTCTTACTAAACCATTAAGTAGAGTTAAGTTTGTTAAATTTAGAGATATGTTACATGTTCTGTAATACTTATTCGAATTACTTTTATTATTTTTAATTTAGTTTCCAACTCAATAACAAGAGAGGGTGTTGGATGAATGTTATTTCGTAGAATTAAACATGATGACGAGACATTTGTCAACTGAGGCAGCTGCCGTTTTGCTTATAAGAGATTAGTTTTAGTCGATACGATAAATATGTGAAATATAGATGTTGTCGTCGAGTTCGTTCTTTTAACAAACACCTTCCAATATGTTAGAAAATAAAATTTTCACGAAATGTTGTAATCGCAGTTCCATAACCAACATCCATTTTTAAGCGGAAAGTTCACCTTTGGCAAAATACTCGTATTTCTCGTCGAGTGTTGGAATTTTCATCACCTGATGATATCCAAATATATTGTTACGCGCAATAAGTGTTATGAAAAACTTGTGGAATTTTTTCGAAATATAATGCAATTGTGATTCTCATTTGGTTTTCCATGTGCGCAGGAAATGCCCAATGCCGAAGCGGTTTCCATTCTTCTATGGAAATAGAATTGCAGTGAAGTACACCATTCTGTATAGATAAATGTAAAATTGCCTCTTGCACGATGTTTTCTTTTCGAAATTTGAAACAGCCTCGCCCGTACCAAACTGTTTACGCCGAAATAGTTTTTAAGGTAAGTAAAGGTGTACCATGATTAATAATCAAAACTTCTCTGTAGTTTTATTTACCTATTATTCGTTTTTCGCAGGTCAACGCAGAAATACCTTTCGAAAGAAAATTCTTCAGTGAAAATGGAACTGCTGAGAAGTTATCAATCTGAATTTGGTGAACCTGTAGGTAGCCCGACATTGGACTCACGATTTCATATTATCGAAGCGGTTCTATCGTGTACTAGTTGATATTTATGAATTGCCAGTAGTATCCTGTGCGTGATTAAATAAATATTGTGTATTGAATGAGTAAGATGAATACTCCATTTCGAAGTCTTATTTTATTTGTAGAAATAATCGCGTAATGTTATCTCCGGTAAAATACATGTTATTTAAATTTATAAATATACCCTGTGGAAGATTAATTAAATACATAACGGATAATTGCATACTCATTGTATTTTTCATAATTTAATTATACATGTCGTGACTATACCCAAGGTAAGTAGTGAAAAAATGCGAAAACTTATGAAATTTGCGTTAAACG
>QBDW01014198.1:0-12930 GCA_003261595.1 Maconellicoccus hirsutus | reverse complement strand
ATGATGAATTAATTAATATTTATATAAATGAAATAAATTATAAATTTTTGCTAAAAAAACGTATAATTTTTTTTATATTTTATGATGGTGTTTAATGTTTAATTTGAAGTTATTTTTATTTTATTTAATTACAAAAGCTTAATAATGTTTTTTTTTTAAAATAAAAAATCACTATGATTTATAAATTTTTAGAAGTAAATTGTAAAATTAAAATGAAAAACTTCAAGTTGAATATCTATTTATCATAAATCCAAAAAAAAAATTGTCTAAAAAAATTAATATCAATATTTCTAAATTTGAGGTTCAATGAAATTATAGTTGATTTGTTGTTCGAATTATGGGATATGAGGGAGGACCCATTCTCGTGTTGATACACAAAAGTGATAAGGAAATTTTGATACTACGATTATAAGTTATGCAAACCGCCACACGTTGCCCATCATTTCAGGCGCAAGTTATGCAATTCGGGTTACATAACAAGATCTCCATGCTGTTTTACCTATTCAAAACGGTAATTTCGCGTGAAATTGGTGTTTTCTCAAGGAAAAGGCGCTCGTTTGAGTAATTCGATTGCACCGAAAGGTTCACGGTGGTGATTTCGACGCGCATCTGGGCTGTGTCGTCATCAACCTCGTTATTTATCCGTTCGCATACAAACAATGCAGTTTTTTATGTTTTTGGCGCATCGAGTGACGTGGCGAGGATCATGAGGGGGGGTGTTGGTAATTGGCGTACGAGCAAACGCATTTACACCCGATTGGAGCGCAGAGGGCCAAAAAAATCTACGTAAAAAAAGAAGCGAGAAGGAGAACGCGAGATGGAAGCAGAGAGACAAAGCGAGAAAGCGGTAAATATGGTTTTTTCTAATAAAAATAAACTTTACGTCGTGGTCTAGCGAGATGACAGTTGATATATTTCGGTAATAAGCTTCTTTTTATCGTCCGTCGCCTACGATGAGGGAGATGTGGTGGGGAAGAGAGGGTGGTTGATGCGATTTTTTTCGCTGCTTCGCCGAGTTCGTGATATTTTGATGCGTGTTTGGGCGCGAAAAGAGAGGAGGGGTGTGGGGATTGAGTATGGGTGAGTATAGACGATGGGGCGGAGGGGAAGGCTGAAAATGGGTATTTCCGAAGGGATCCGCATGGTAGAGTGAAGTTTCGGTCGAGGTGGAGAATTGGCGCAGTTTTGAAAGGGCGTTAAATGAAGTCAGGTCGATTACGAAATGGTGATTTTACGCTAAGGTGATGATTTCGCATTGCTGGAGCAAGCTGGAGGATTCTCTGAGGTTATCGATGATGCGGCGAAGATGTTACTGCAACGAAGGCCACGTGTTGATCGAGAAATTGGCAAATTCCAGCAACACCTTTGGCTTCAGGTACCTGGAAGAGTATCCTTGGGTTACTTCCAATATCTGGAGGATAGCCAGAGGAAGGTCGTTTGTTTGGGAGGGTTTTTTTCCGTACGGAGGAAGCACAAGCGATGCGACGAGATTGGGGGCAACGATGTCTCGGTCCAAGTTGACGTGCGAGAGGATGCGACGGATGCGGCGACGAAAGAATCAAATGATGTGACACACACACGAATCGTCCCGTTTTTCTGCGAAGGTAATTAGGGAAACGTACGAGTTTGGCAAAACGTCAAGAATCTCCGGCGAACCGTTGTCTTCTTTTCGACTTTTTTTTCCTCTTTCATTCTGCGCCGCCTTGTGTCGGTAGTTTTTTTTCTCTTCATTTCTCATCGTCGAGTGAAAAAGATCCCGCGACTTGGTTTGGCCGGCAAACGAGAATTCGGTGTCGTGACGGGTTCATTCGCAGTGCTGTGTTGAGTTTCGGGTTAATTTGAACCTCGCGGGTGAGTTTTCGCGTAGTGTGGCTGCTCAAATGGAAGAACCGGAAATCGAGCTTAATTTCACGGTAGATATTTTCATTGTGATTTTATTGGGTCGACGAGTCGCGATGGAATTTGAGAGAATGTGCGAGGCCGCAGGAGCAAGTGTAGTGTGTTTGTGGATTTTGTTTTGCCATCAAAGGCGATAATTTCGAGAACCTGGATTCGTCGGTACGATGCAGATGCGAAAATCGTAATATGCCCTATTTCGTGTACATGGTTTCATTTTTAGACGCACGGCGCGTTATTTTAATCCGTAATGTTTACAAGGTGGTATTTCGCGTTGCAATCTGTGTCGGCGTGTGTGTGTGTGCGTGTAAATACGAGCGGATTTTTTTTTATCGACGCCAAAATGCGTCGTCGCAAACGTGAACCGAAGACGAGGACGAGAGGAAGGTCGGGAAGTGGTGAAAATGAAATTTCAACCGGAGTTGTGGCCGAGTTTCGTCGTGGTTGGGAGTAAAAAATGGCGAAAGTTTTGGTTTTCGAATTTGAAACAGAGTCGATTTGGAAGGTTTTTTTGTAAAATTTCTGTAGTTCAAATAAAAAGCGAAAAAAATCATCAGCGAGTGTTGTCTTCGTTGTATCGAAATTGTATTTGAAGAAAATTATTTTCCTTTTTTAATTAGCGAAGTGATTAGTTTCATTTTCGTTTTTGACTTTGAATACGATAAGACGAGATTATATCGTCGAAGAATTTAATTACGTAATTATTAGAATTTTGAAATCGCACGATTAAGAGGTCATCGAACGGTCATTCGTGGGTTATTTTTAAATCCTTGTTTATTTTCAAATTTCCAAGCGTCATTTTGATGATTTTTTCACTCGCACAAAATACTACGAGTTTTGTTTAGTTTGTCAAATCGAGGAGTCGGGGGGAGGGGTAATTGTGATAAAAAGCATTATTTATATCGCGATAACTATTCAACTCGACGATTTTTAAATTTCGACTGAGCAATGGAGCATTTTCTGGATTTGTTGAAATTACGTGATTTTTGATATTCATTTGGTAACACTGTTTTGTCGAATAAACAATTTAGATGTGATTCACGCGCTAAAATTCTTTCGCTGAATTTCGTTTAATTTTAACGTGATACATGAGTCGCGTAATGTATTTTAGCAAATTTTTTTCATGTTTTTATGCGCGTATTTTGAATAAAATTAGTATAAATGATGAGGATGAGTTTTAAGAAAAGATGAATCACGATTTCGATTACAGAAATTGCTGAAATTCGCGAACATTGATGTAGATGTTGGCTAAATTCGAAAAATATGATTACGAGATATTTTTGGGGAGAGCGGGGAAGGGGGAAGAGTGCTATAGCCGTAAGTAAGATCACATCGGTAAATTTACTTCGAGGTTTTAGAATTATGAATATTTTCAGATTAAATTCGTATTAGTAAAGTCGACGTTTTTGTTTATTTTTAAATTAATGTAGGGTTAAAAAATTCGGAAAAATGGCGCAAATAAATAAAATTAGTCGATTTTGCGATTTTTATGAAAAATTGTTGTAGAGGGGAATCGATAGTTGTGGAGTTTTTTAATACGTGACTTCCTGAAGTGGCCTCCCCCCCCTCATGAGTTTTTCCGTGGTCGCAAAATTCAAAAAAATGGCGGAAATTAATAAAATTAGTCCATTTTGCGACTTTTATGAAAAACTGTTGAAGAGGGGAATCGATAGTTTTGGGAGTTTTTTAATACGTGACTTCTTGAAGTGCCCCCCCCCTTCGTGAGTTTTTCCGTGGTCGCAAAATTCAAAAAAATGGCGGAAATAAATAAAATTACTCCATTTTGCGACTTTTATGAAAAACTGTTGAAGAAGGGAATCGATAGTTCTGGAGTTTTTCAATATGCAACTTCCTAAGGCCCCCCTCCGCCTCCCACTCATAAAATTTTCCGTGGTCGCATAATTCAAAAAAATGGCGGAAAGAAAAGAAATTTATCGATTTTGCGATTTTCATGAAAAACTGTTAAAGAGTAAAACCAATAGTTCAAAAGTTTTTCTATATGCGACCCCCACCTCCAAAATAAGATTTTCTATATCTCGATAACTTGAAGAGATATAAAAGAAGGCATTGATTCAAAAATGTGCTCCTTCCAATTCGCTACAACTTTTGTATTGACATTTTTCACCTCGGGTCAGCCTCTGGTTCATACCCCTCCCCTCTACCTCACACGCACACACATATGGAGTGTTTTTTTAGATAAACATGGTGAAAATGTGTTTTTTTCAAATAGCTCAAAACCATGAAGAGATACGAAAAAAATGTTTGTATTCGAAAATATGCACCTTTTAATTCCCTACAACTTTTTTCTGAATAATTTTTACCTCCGATCAACCTCTGGTCCACAATATCCCCCTCTCTCCGAATAAGAAGTGTTTTTTACATGTTACCAAATCTATGCTGAAATTTTTAACATTGTAATTTCCGTTGAAAAAATTCCTTCATAATGTCGTTGAAATATTCGCAGCATCAGGAATTTCATTATTCGATACACAAAGGTGATTCTGTGAGGGGGGGGGGCTTATGGATCAGAATAGGTTATTAGTGGAAACCTTACATAACAGAAGGTATTCCTCTTCGTTCTTATAGCGTGTTGGGCTTGGAATTGCGTAGAATTTTCAATCGATCGGTTGGTATCGACGATGCTACTCGCTGCGGTTGATGTACACTCCGCGTACCCTGGAGTTGCATATTTTCACGTGGTATTATGCAAAACGACAATTCAGAAGAATTATGCAGCATTGTTACGAGTACGCAGCGTGTGTGCATTACGTCGGCGTGTATTTCGAGCAACGGCGATAACCTTGACTCGAGGAACGAAGGATCTTCCCATCGCGAAAATACGCTCGGTTTTATTTGACGCGATAACGGAGGCGATAAAATGAGAAAAAAATTACAACGAGAGAAACAGATGCGTATATGAGAAAGGTGATATCGGGAAGGAGAAAATCACCTAGTGTTATTAGATTTTCGTCATCTGCTCGGATTGCCGATGTTGACGTGCGTGGAAGGGAGAGGAGCGGAAGGGGAAACCTGAAATCGAAACAACAGAACGATTATGGTCGGCGTATGTGCGGTTTTCTTTTCGAAATTGAAACCTCAAAAGTACATGGAAACCGTATCGTATTACATGGCCAATTTATCGAGGTAATTTAATAAACATTACTCGAACGTGTGCGCTATCGATTGCCGAGATGAGGAAATTCTCGAAGACGATGGTATCACCCGTGAAGAATATGGTTCTGGTTCCGTTATTCTCGCTATTGAATCGCATGCGTAGGAAATTCGTAGTAATGTTGCAAAAATTAGCGAAGTAGGACAGGAATTGTTTCGGGGGGGGGGGGGAGATATATAGTGGAAAATATAATACGACGAAGAAATTACGCCATGGAAGCCCTTTCGAATTAAGGTCGTGACAAGTATCGATATCCAACGCGTCAATTGCGATAATAGAATTTCTTTTCGATGAAGTGGCTCGAGGGTGAATTGATGATTTCAATGTGAAATGCCCGAGGATGATGAATCGATGAACCATGAGGCGTGTATTGGTGATTTATCGATAAAGGTGATGGAAGGTTTTCATGCTTGGTCGAAATATTCACCTGTACGTGTAATTTATTCGTCGCCTTGCTCGATAACGTGTTGTATGTACTTTGTAGATCGTCATCGATGCAAATATCTGCTGATTTAATGCGAAGTTCTCTCGTTGCGTTGTAGTTTGATGAGTAAGTTCTCGGTGGTGATCGCGATGATGAGATCAATTGCGTAGAAATGAGGTCATTTCGAATGAGAAACGAGATAGGAAATTAATTAGCGTGGAAATTGTTCATTAGGAGCGGGAAAAGGTGAAATGAATGTTTCAAAGGTGTAGAAAAACACTTTGGATTTTATTTCCGTCATTTTTATTCAATTTAAAATGTGAGATGAGGAGTGATCTTGGGTGAAAATTGTTGAGACAGAAGTTGTCGAAAATTAAAAAAGGAGGATTTTTTGTGCTTACAATTTTTTTTATTTTTTTTGAGTTAATTGAAAAAGCCATTTTTTTGAGTGTGTAAGTAAGAAATGCATTTGAAGGGGGGGAGGATTTTTGAACCAGGAGTTAACCTGAGGTAAAAATTGTCGGAATAAAAATTGAAGGAAATTGAAAGGAGCAAATTTTTGTTTATTAGCGTTTTTTTCATATCTCTTCAAGTTTTCGAGATATCACGTAAAATCTTTTAGGGGGCTGAGACCTTCGATGAAAATTAAAGCTGTAGCATCAACGGAGAAGGAGCATTTTGATGCAATATAAATTATTCTCTAATTTTTGACTTTTTTAAAAATTTTATCTACATTATGCAAATGTTTTTTTTAGGGGGTATCAACTTTTTATTTATAACTCGAAAGAAATTTTTTTTTGAGAATTTTTTTGGTCGTCAAATTTCATAGATAATTGGACGTCGATGGGCGTTGCTGTTATCAATTATCGACGATTATTTTTCAAGTCACGTCCGACAGCGCTTTCTGCTTCCCTCGCCCCGAACCCCCTTCTTCGGTACATTCTCCTGTAATTAATGTTGCATTTTTCTTCTTGGATTTTTCCATCAATTTTAAAGAATTTTTTTTGATCGTTTTATCTTGCATTTACGTGATTTGATGATGAAAATTACTACGTTGTTATCAGTGATTAATTTTTCCATTGAAATTGGCCGGAACCCCTCCTCCTCTTGCCTTCCTTTGCCCATGAATTGTATTCATTGTTTTCATTATCGTAACGTTTTGTTTGGAAGTGTTTCTTGAGGTCCAAATTTCGCGAATTATTTGTGTTTTACGATAGATCTGCAATTGCGGCAAAACGATGTAATTACGATTGCCTAGTTGGCATTTTGAAGGCGTTAAATTTACACGAATCACTCTGTACATATAATTTTTTTAGAAGTTATTAAATGTGGCTCGTATAGTTAAAAATAGGTCAATTTTCGTTATTTTTTTGATTTCGAGGGTTTTTAATTTCTAATCGCAGGTTGGGTTCGGAGGGAGGAGGAGTGAAAATCCCCCATTCCTCGCCCTCGACCTGATATCGTTCGATTTCTGAATTTTGTAATTTTTGTTTCGTCTCGAAATGAGAATCCCATCTTCTTTCCCCTCTTGCTCTTTTGATTTGTGATCAATTAAAACGAGCGTATTTTTAATGTTGTTGTTATTGTTATTGTTGTTTTTGAAAAAGTGACCTAATTTGGTTGAAAATGAGGTACAAGTTCGCGTATTTTTTCCTCTCGTGCTCTCGTTCTTTTTTTTTTCTTTTAATGGAAGAACGCTCATTAGATAATGTCCCTTTATAGGTTCGGATCTATTTTATTTCCATTTCGTGACGACAATGGCGAAAACGATTTTATGTCCTTTTCGAGTTTTATTCATTTTTTTATGGGGGTTCGAGGTTCTTCGATGAATATTCCGAAGGTGTACTCCGCGACGGAGGAAATTACGATTGATCTTTTTTATCGATTTGTCGAAGGTGAACGACAATAAAATGAGCTCATTGTTCGTGAAATACTTGAAATGGTTTTCATGGTATTTTTCTTGGGAAATGGCGAGGAAGAGGTTGGCGAAAAATGACCCCAAATTTGAGTCATACGGAGATGTCGATTTGGTATTAT
The DNA here is from genome assembly GCA_003261595.1 of Maconellicoccus hirsutus. Classification (NCBI taxonomy): domain Eukaryota; kingdom Metazoa; phylum Arthropoda; class Insecta; order Hemiptera; family Pseudococcidae; genus Maconellicoccus; species Maconellicoccus hirsutus. Next base: position 5,401 of record QBDW01014198.1, on the reverse strand, counting down.
TTTCCCCGGCCGCGTTTGTAAACGAAGGCACGTATCCATTAGGGCACGATGGTCGAAAGACGAGGAGGCGGAGGAGAGGCGGCGTAAATACGAGCGTCGTCGTGGTCGTCGCGAAATAGCAGCGTATTATAAATATTCAAAAGGCCGTTAAACTTTTTCCAAGCGAGCACCGTAGCGATGTTTTGCGCGGCGCGATTATTATAGATTAAACGATTCGAAATGAGTTGGCGTATTAGCGAATTTGTGCCAAATGATGTTTGGTTTACGAAATTGTAATTGCACGGTCGGCGAAGTTTATTAGGTTGGGAGTGGATCTGGGACGCGGCGCAGGCGGCGATAGCCAAAAAGGCGCGTAGTGATGGCGTTCGCGAATGTTTTTTACCTTCTTGTCTGCGATCCGTTCGAGATTTTTTTTCTTTTCGCGAGTTCGTGGTAATAAAGAGCGAGGTGGTCGTATTTACAAGGCGAAGCGATAATAGAGGCAGCGGGTTTTATGCGCTAGCGAAGTCAATTATTCCATTAGCGTTGCGAGCGCGGATTTGACGGAGTTCGGCATATGGTTCGAAATTCGACTAATTTACGAGCCGTTTGGAGGATTAGGAAATGGGAGGTGTGATGGGTTTTCGTTGCGGTGTTAGTGTGTGGATGCTGGATGGAAGCTTAGTCTCGGTGATTATCGAGCTGGAGGTGAGTGAGGTGGAGGGAAGCTGGTTGGGGTGTATTTTCGGTAATTTCAGTGATTCGACGGAGTCTGCGGGGATTAATTTGCCAGTAGATTTTTTCATTGCGAGTGCGATCGGATATTTGGTAAAAAGGCTTGTTTAAATGTCCAATTTGACAGCTGACGTGGAAACGTGGCTTGAAACGATGCGGTTTGGGTATGTGGAAATGTGCTGTTTGTGGTGACGTGAGGAGGGGGGGTCGTGGATTTGGTGTAGTGTCCGTTCACGGGATGTAAATTTTTCGCATGTGCATGTGATGAGAAGAAGAGACGGACTCGTGTTCATACTTGGTTCAATATGTGCAGAAAATATGCAATTTTAGGTGAAATATGCAACAAATATACAAAAAACTTCATTATGAGTTTGATGTCCTTGAAAAGGGGTTTTCAAGCTGAAAAACCTGAAAGCTGTTGAAGTGAAATAAAATCGATCATTATCAAGGAAAATGTTTTTATTCGAATGAATTAATGCGTAATTAACAAACGTTAGATAATTTTAAAAAATTATTTTTTTATTTAAAATTGCACCAGCGAGAATAAAATACCTCAATTTATCGGTAAAAAAAACGTAATGAGAATTTCCGTTGTCCGTGTGATGGTATTTCAACAGTGTTGCGATTTTTGTGACAAAAAAAGTCTCAAAAAATCACAAATTTTGCAAAATTTCTAAAATATGCCAGAAAAACCAAAAAATGCTCAAATATGCAGAAGTATGCAATTTTGGCCGAAATACGTAACAAACATGCAAAAAGGTTCAGTATGAGTGGAATTTCCCCAAGAAGGATTTTTCGAACTAAAAAAAATGAAGGCTGTTAAATTGAAGTAAAATCAATCGTTATCAAATATATTCAAACGAATTAATGCGGAATTGAGATAATTAAGAAAATATAAATAAATGCTCCATCAAGAATAAAATGCCTCAATTAATCAATTAATAAAATGAAAATTCCATTTTCTTTTTGGTTGAGTTTATACAGTGTCGGAATTTTAGCAAAAAAAAAAGTCTCAAAAAACACAATAAATTTCAATTTAGCAAAATTTTTAAGTTATGCAAAAAAATAGTTCAAATAAGCAGAAATAGTATAAAATTTTTTTCTTAAAAAAAAAATTGCGTTTTTGCTTGAAATATACAAAAAATGTGAGACGATTTTGGGCTCATTCGTCACGAAATTTCACAGATCTTATGGATGCTTTAAATTGTAAATTTTTTTAGCACGTGGAAAAATATGAAAATCACAGAAATCCCAGTCCTACATATTCTGCATTTTTTTAAATTTTTTAAAAATTGTTTCCCATTGTAGGCACATACCTGCATGCTTAAAGCCCCATTTTTTGGAATTTTACTGGTTTTTTTGCCAAAATACACATTTGTGACATTTACATACTAAATTGGACAATTATGGGTAACTCGATCGCCCAAAAATATGTATAGAATTTTTGAAATAGGTCACCAACGTAACTCTTTGTTAGCGTGGAGGGGGGGGGGGTACTTCGTATAGGAGAAAATTTTTCAAATCGATTGTATGGTCTACCTCGTATAAAAAAGTAGGTCGTTTTTCGAAAATTCGCGGGAATTAGAGAAATAAATGCGGAAATGAGGACGAAGAAATATGATGAAATTTTCGGTTCTTCGTCCTCGTGTATTTATGCCTCTCATTAAGGATCGAAAATTTGAAAATTTAAATAAAAATTTAAATAATCAAGGTGTAGTTATATCAAGTAATTTGAGAATTTTAACAAGTAAAACGATAAATGGTCGATTTTTTGTGATTTAAACATTCAGGGGTTCCAAGAGTGTTTTGCATTTTAATATGACTAAAAATAAAAATAAATGGTTGCCAAAGTAGGAGATCGTAGGTTGTTTTATTTTTTGAATATTCTGGTTGATTATTTCATTCGACTGTTGACCCCAAGTGAATGAAATTTTTTTTTCTTGTAGGTTTTTATATTGTGTTTAAATTTGAAAATAATTCGAAAAAATTGAGATCTAGTTATATTAATTAATTTGAGAATTTTAACAAGCGAAACGATAAATGGTCGATTTTTTCTGAACCTTTAGGGGTTCCCAGAATGTTTTTGCGTTTCAGATGAAAATGTACGTATGAAAATGTACGATATTGAAAATAGTTATTTTCGCCTAATTTACGTGTTATTTCGAAAAACTACGAAACTAATCGATGGCACCGGCGCTTTTTTGGCGAAATTACCGTCGTAAAAATTGCGCGCTTTTTCCTCGTCTATAATAACAAAGCTTTTCTAAATATTGGGCCAATTTTTCACGACACGCCTCCGCGGCGGCGTATGTGCGCGTATTGCGAAACGAGGAAAAAAAGGCGAGCATTTTCGCATTGCGTCAAAAATTTTCGAGGTCATTTGGTCGCAGCGAAATTACCCGCAATCTTTTTCATCCTGTGATGTGGAATCGATCGAGGATAAAAAATGAGGTACTTGCGTTGGAAAAGAACGACGAATATACGAGGCGGTATCAAAAATCAATATACCATCATCCACTTTAGGTATATATTCATGCCGTCGTTACGTATATATATGCTCATGTACATTGTACACGTACTATATTGTACGAGTGTATACGGATGCAAACATACAGCCAATTGTTATCGTCGTCGAGGCTTTCGTATGCGAGCATAAAGGCTCTCAATATCGTCATAGTGATTTTAGCTTTTTACTTTATTTCGCCATATTCGCTTCGAATGTCGGAATGCGAGATTTTCATCTTGTGTGCTTGGCTTGCGAACACGATGGTGGGAGTGACCTTAGGTATTGTGTTCTTTTGATGATATGAAAAATTGGGATTTTTTGAGGGTATTTTAAGGGATGGGAAATACACGTATTTGGTGTGGTCGTAATTATGTACGATTGTATTGGGAATTTTACCCATTCGACGAGCCTAAGCCGCACGTTTCATCTATCACGTCTTATTAGTCGGTGAATTGGTTGAAAAAAGTTTTCGTGACCTTCATCTTAAGACGCTACTTATCGATGATTAATTTCGACCAAGATGAACGCGTATCTCGTGGCTCGAAAACGTTTTAGAAAATCGCAAACGTTGCATACGTCCGATATTAATTTAATAAACGATCGTTCGCCGAAGGTTTTTTCTTCGGTTTGAATACTCGTTACCAATACCTGTAATTACCTCGATCGCCCACTTTCCACGATAAATCATTCCTTCCTTTGGTGTCATGAGATAGTGCAGCATGTCGATTGGCAACGTACGTCGGATTGTATTTATCGAGGGATTTTTCAAGAGGCGAGGAACGCGGGGTAATTTATTGAATTTCAGAGGTTCGATGTGAGTTATTCTGTAAGGGGACTGTTTCAGGAGGTGGGTAGAGGGGGTCGGGAAGGCTGGCAGACCTCTGTCCGCATCAGCTGAATATTTGAAAAATTTGTGTATTTCAATGATTCCAAAAATGATGTGAAATTTTTAAAAATTTTTATTTTTACGTGAAATTTATCGTATTTTATACTTACTTTCATTACTAAAGAGAGGTAATGGTGGATGATTTTTTGGTTCGACTTTTCCTCTCCCCCTCCCTTCCTTTTTTGATAGAAAGAAGGTCTAGTCTTGCCACTGTCGCTGGGGCCATGCTTTTTCGGTGTAAGGATCCTCGAACTTTTTTGGAAAGATGATTAAAAAATACCCAAAATCGAACTTGAAGCTGAAAATGTTGATTTTTCAATGTTTTGATAATTTTTAGAGATTTTAAAAGGCGTGATTTTTTTTTCGAAATTGTACCACTTGACAGGGTATCTGACAGGTAGTGAAAAAGAAGTAAATTTTGTCAAAAAGTAGTGCAAAAATGAAAAACCCGAAATATTTTTGGAAAAATTATAGGTAAAAATTACATATTTTTGGTTAATGGTCAACAATTTTTTACGAATTGGCAACACTGTCGAAATATGTGACGTCATATTTAAAGCTTGTTCAATTATTTTTTGTAATTTCATTTTGATGTTTTTATAACTGTTTGATTTTTTTTAAACGCAGATTTTCGTGTAATCTGAAATTGTTTATTGTGGAGAGGGGAGGGGGTAATTGAGTTGAGGTTTTTGAAAATTTGGTGAAAAAGTAGTAATTTAAAAAAAAAATCCGTTAGATACCCTGCTTGATGGTGAAATGTTACGAAAAAATTGGAAAAAATCAGAGTAACTATACTTGAAAAAAAAACTGTGGGAGGGATAAGTTTCAACCTTCTCCCCTTAATTTTTTTGACTTTGGCGAATTCCTGAAAATTAGGGAAAGGGTGTTGTGATCCTGGTGATGATAATATGATAATAAATAATATAATAGAAACGTAATTGAGCTTATTCGCAAACTTTTAAACCCCGCTCACCCCCTCCCTTCTTCTCCAAAACGTGACCTTGATTTTTTTAATATTTTTCAATGTCAACTTTTTTTTTATCAATCGAAACAAGAACGTTTGGAGTAGGTTTTGATGTAGAAATTATAAAGTGTAATTTTTTTTCATCCCTCTTGCCTCTTTAAACCTCTTATCTTTTTTAATGTCAAATTGAAAATTTTTTAAATAAAGTATTAAACAAAATGTTGGGGTTGATTTTGCAAAAAAAAAATTGTCACGTTATAATAAGTTAATTTTTATTTCTATTTTTTTTTTTTTACAAAATGATATTGCTAAAAATTTTTTTTTAATTTAC
>QBDW01013694.1:0-13683 GCA_003261595.1 Maconellicoccus hirsutus | reverse complement strand
GCCTCACAGGAGAAGTATAAAACCGGTGGATTTTTTTCGCTATCACCCCCCAATCAAAAATAAAAGGTACCGTGCGGGACTTCTGAGACACACTGTATATTAAAAAAATATGTATTTATAGTTTGTTTTTGACATTTTACTCGGGGTCAGTTTCAATAAAAAAAGTTTAAATTCGAGTAATGGTTTTTTTTTTTGGCAAGTCTACTTGGCGACCTAAGTGGCGATGACCTTGGATCAAAATTTGGATAAGTTACTTTTTTCAAGGGGGGTGTGGGGAGAGGTGAAAAAAATAAAAACGACTAAAACAGAAAGCAATTGACAGATCATCAAAATATGTACAACATACCCAAAAATCACCATCCTAAACCATTTAGGAGGGGAGGGGGCTCGTTATTCGACCTTGAAAAATTTTGTCTCATGGCTGCAGTCCCCCTCCCAAATTGACCTAGGTGGTCGTCCTTTGGCATGTACCCCTGGTGGGTGCCTGAATAGTGCCTTTGGGGGGTATTTACCCTTTACCTCCCCTTCACTTCTTTTTAGCCACAAAAAACATAATTTTTGATTAGAAAAATTTTAGTGAAGTTCTTTGGGGTGGTATTGTAGTATTACGTTTATGAAAAACCCGCCTTGAAAAGCTTCGCTTTTTTTTACTATTTAACTGAATTCTTCTATTGATGCTTTTTGGTGGACTTTTGAGTCCACTTTTACAAAAAAGTTTTTAAAATGAACTTTGTAGGAGACTAAACGAGGAAAATTTTTGTTCAAATTACGTCAAAATTTTATTGATTTTATTGCCAGAGAAGACGGAATTTCAAGTGATAAGGAAAAGTGATCAATGAAGCAAGATTATGGAAAAATTCAAAAACACAAGTATCATTTTAGATGTCTTGACTGGTTCATTGAATTTTTTCAAATATTATTTCAAATCGTTAATTTAATTGAAAAATAGTGTTATTTGAGTCGTTTAATTTTTCTTTGAAAAAATCCACGTGGAAACGAGTAGGTATTTTTTAAAAGTTGTTCAGCATTTTGGTTGGAAAAATTTTTCTTTACTTTGAAAAATGAAATAAATTTTCAACAAGATATTGATATTTTTCCTTGTATACCTTGTTGTATCTCCTCCTCCCCCTTTCCACCCATATGATTTCTATTTTACTTTTGTAAAACTCGATAGCAAATTATGTTGAAAAAGTTTATCAATATTTTCGAAGTTGTTAGAAGAGGTTTAAAATACATAAAAAATCGCTTATCTGGTGCCCTCTTGCATGACACCTCCTTTGCACTTTTTCTTTTAATTTTCGTCGTGAAATATTAAATGCATACGTAGTTACCCGAAGTTACATATCCTTGGCGTTGTTAGTAGTTGGAAACAATGTAATATTTATCTAATCAAGGTGGTAGAAATTGGTGATAATTTTTTATACATAACGCTTAACGAGGTATTCGCGAAAATTCACGATAAGGACGAGTACTTCTGAGTGCGGCGAGTACTCGGTACATGGATATTTCCTCCGTACACGTAAAGTTTACACGGACGAAACGCCGATAAGTGCGGATACACGAACGGTTTAGGCAGCCGCTGGTGTTTTCTTTTTAATTTCGACGATCACCTGGACACGAAGTAGTTGCAACAAAAGCGTAACACCCATACACTCGCTCGGCTATCCGAAGATGGAAACTAGCCGCGTCTATTAATCAAATATCATTAAGCTTGTCTTCTAAACGATTTCAACTGTCAATATGTACGATTTTTTATGCACCTTTGACCCGGCGCAATCCTTATGAGGTTGGTAAACAATACGCCACGGTGTTCGATCCCAATAATGGTTTTTATTTTCGGCCGAAAAAGCGTAAAGTGGCGAGCGTAGCACGTGGAAGGTGCCGAGGGTCGGGAAGCGATGACAGTGAAATAGTGGGCATACGTACCTAGTAAATACATCCGGATAATGAGTGCGAGAAAATGCCTTTTCTAATTCTTCTAATTGGAAACTAGTGAAGGTGGTTCGGTATCTTCTTTGTTTACGTTTAGGCGTGCTGGCGTAGTCGTCTAGGTCACCGTCGGCTTCGTCGCTGCAATCTTCCTTTCGACTAGCTGGTCTGCTGTTGTTGTCCGAGCCTACGTCTACGGATTTGCCGTCGTCGTTTGTATCTGCAAAATGTCCCGCAGTTAGTGTATTGGTAGACGTGATGGTACAGGCGGAGGTGAGAAAGTTCCCGGGACGAGGGGGGTGCGTAATTGTGAGATGGATTTGAAGAGTGTGTGTGAGCGTTGGTCAATAACTTGATATATGTATATTCAAGTTGCAGCATTATTTATGGAAGTTTTGCGATTTTTCACCGCCACGTTGTTGAAAGATGAGAATTTGAAAAAAAATGTATATTATTTGCTCAAAAGGGCACCTAATACTAAAATTTTAGAATTTTCATTCGTCATTTTTATGGTTAAATAAAAGTAAACGAGTTAGTAAATGTGTTTTGTTGGGGTGAAGTAAGGGGAGGGGGGAAGTTGACGATTTTCATATGCGGACTCATTACAGTGATCTACATCATACCGAAATTCCAGCCTCCCACCTCTCTTCAATTTTTCCATTTAAAATTGACAATTTTTCCAGAAAATGTGATTTCTTACTTGCAGTTATTTCTTTATCAATTATCATGATACCACACGCAATTTTGTCAATTTTTATGCGCGGGGATTCCCTCACAATGTTGTCATTTTTTCCAATCTGTTTAGTTTGCGGAAATTCCCTCGCAATAAAGTCATTTTTGTTTTATTTCTTCGAATCGCGGGGATTCTTCCGCGATGACGTCATTTATTTTGTACGCGGAGATTTTCTCACTATGACATGGGGCCGAACCCGAAGGAGTGAAATTTTAGTCATGGGCGTTTCTCTAGAGCTCATCAATGATGTCATTACAAGAAAATCGCCGCTTAAAACATAAATGACGTCATCGCGGGAAATCCCCGCAATGTGAGAATTTTTTGGAAATTTAGAAAATTTAATGGCGGCCTCGCGGGGAATCCCCGCAATGTGAGAAAATATTATAAAAACTTTATTGTGGGAGAATTCCCACGAACCAAAAAATTGGAAAAAATGACATAATTGTGAGGGAATCCCCGCGCATAAAACTGACAAAATTGCATGTGGTAACCATGATGAAGAAATAACCGCCAATAAGAAATTACATTTCCCAGAAAAATTATTCCCAATGATATATCCCCTCCCTTATACGAGTAACTACGGGGATTTACTCACTATGACATCATTTGAAGGCATTAATTGTCATTTTCTCTCATTTTCGATGTTTCTTTATGTTCTCCGTGTTTTTTCTACGTTTCTTCAAGGATTCTTATTTTTTAAAAAGGATTGATGATATTAAAAATCAAGGAGGGAGGGAGGCGTAGAGGTGAGTGAAATGCTCAAACTCCTTGATGTAAATTTTGAGCTGCGGAAATTGGTTTTTCAATTTTTAGTAAATTTTTTGAGCTCCAAAAATATTAAATTTTTGCGCTATTTAATCTCGTATTGCAATTTCAGTGTTGCCAACTGCTGGAATAAAATTGTCAAATGCGTATTTTTAATTTATCAAAATTACGCGTTCATTAACGAAATTTGGGTGAAAATTTCAAGCTCCTGGGGCAATTTTTTCAAATTTTAATTAATTTTTGAAATTAAGAATAGCCGTAGAAATAATGACGTTACGAGTTTTTCTGCGAAAGTAGGTGCCTCGCAAGCACCCTTCCTCTATCAAATTCCGAATTCTTTGTTAAAAATATCCTATTAAGGTTTTAATTACCGATTTCCTGGCGAAAATATAATTTGCGGGAATCTTTTTTACTAGTTTGGTGCATTTTCAAACAAATTACCGGGATTTTTCAAGTAAATGATAATTTTTTAAAAATGAATGAAAAACTCCACGACCAAATATTTGTAAAACCTTTCGACATGTTAGCCGAAGCACCCAAACGGACACCGATGGCCGCTTTACCATCGACGAATACTATAATCACGCTGGACGCGGCGTCTTCGTCGTTTCGACACGTCGAAGATGATCACGTCCGCGTGTACGATTTCACAGCCCACGAAGCTCGGGATACAATTAAATGGCCTGAAAAATTAATCCAATTGCGGTGCCAACCTCCGCGCAGGCACGTCAAACGTTCGCGGTTAATATTCAAATTTTCTTCGAAATCTCATCGTTCTAATTACACAGCTCGAACGCTTCGGGAAGTTCAATTGCCTTCGTAGATTCACCACGTATAACGCCTCGAGTACGATGGCAATTAAAAATCGTACACCTTTCGTTTATTTTTCACCTGACTCCGAAAGATATGGTTTTTTAATGCGGGATGCAAATATACGTGTTTTGAAATAAGGAGAAAATTAACATTTTTTTCTATGTGCTTTACGTATGTGTGTATTCGTTGCTCTTAATTAAATTAACATCGCCATGTTCAAATCGATCGGTGTATCAGGTGGAAATAAAAAGATGTATGCGGATCTCACCCTCCCTCCCTTCCCCTCCTCGCCTGCCGTATACTAGTACATCTCGCGTCGTGTACCTGGTTCCTGTGTAGGTATCGCGGGATATGTCGAGTACACCCTGTTTAGATTACCCTAACGGTGTCCTATTCCTTTTACGTGTTTAATTGAGTGAGACAATAGTAACGTTAATTTCCGCTTTTTAAATAATTACACCGAACAACGTACCAATAAAAAAATATAAAAAACTCGAAACGAATGCTACGACAAATAGATAGTGCCCGTATGTGTAATTAGTAAATTACATTAAGTTTCTTTGTTATAGTAAATTGTCTACCTGTCCCTTTGTTCGTGCGTATATTAGCGAAGGTGTCGTTAAAGAAATGTAGAAACGAGGGGGGGGGGTAGTTCACGAGTGAAGTAAATGAAAATTTTTTCCTCGAGTATACGAGTTGGCATTTGATGGAAAATTATCTATAAAAAGGGGTTAAAGTCTTAAAGATTGAATTTCGATATACGAGGCTAATAGGTGAAACGGGTTTTCTCAGGTGTACTAGGATTTGGACGCGGTTGCGAGTTTATTAAACGTTAATAGATTCGTCTATAGGTACGAATCCCTTCACCGCGCTGTGTATGTGGGATGTTTTTAAATAAACCTCGTATAATTACGTTTATTAGCATATATACCTACACACACACGCGGACACAATAATTGAGCCCACATGGTTATATATGTGGTACGAATTGTTCGCGCGGAGCTGTTATTAATAGTTAATTTAATGCATGCAGGTTGCTCTGGCTGGGTAAATATTTCATCTTTTATACGTACTGACGCGTACTTGTCATACGCGTACTAATTACCATACGCGCGTGAATCTGTTTATTGAAATGGATTAATTCTCGCGCCGAAATCACCTCGGTGCTCTTGGATCCCCTTGTGTTTTATGACCTGACGTAATTATCGTTCGGTGGTAAATTCGCCGTCGTGTATGAGTTTTTTTCTTTTTATCATCGCTGCAGGTAGATAATTCGGTATATCGGGTAATTTAGGTGTTTTTTTTTCCACCGCTAATCGAGTATTGTACCTAGTCTCCTAACACGTGTAATTCGCGCTTAATTTACGAATTCATCCTTGAATGTAATCTGAAATTTATTCGGATTTTAATTCGACCAGGAAACGGTGTTTTAAATGTAATTAAGATTACGTCGGTGTATGGGCGACCTTACGCGTAATTGAAATGTGATGGGTCGAGGATGAAGTGAGATGCGATGGTCTGCGGAGGTGACGTCCAAGATGCGATTTTAAGCAGTGAAGATGGAATTTTGAGGATTTGATTGGTGTTATGGGGGAGGAGGGCAAGAGGAGGAGGTTAGAAGCGAAGGTTTTTCGTAAATGAAGCATTTTAGAAGAAAATTTATTATGAAGTAAATTGAAAAAAATTTTCCTATCGTGTTGGTTCAGTGAATTTTTCTGATTTAAATGACATTCATGTCAAGATAAAAGCCGTAAAATGCTTTGAAGTAGTTTTTCAAATCAATAGAGCCTTCTTGGTGAAAATTAGCTATGATTGAAGTTGTAGAAAATTGAATTTGCAGTTTACATTGTTTCATTTTTTTAGATTTCGTCGTCATTTGGCAATGAAACGATACATAGAGTGCGCTGCAACGAAATGTTGAAAATGGGATGCTATGAACTGTAATACAAGAGAAAATTGTAGTTTTTAAATTTTTACTCGAAAATGAGAGCGTTTTAGAAAATTTTTCATCTTTTACAATTTGAAGAAAATTAAATTTCCTATTTTTTAATATGAAAACAATTACGTTTTGACCATTTTCAAGGTTGTAAAGCTAATTTCTTCTCGCTGATTTTCAGCTTTTTTCGATGTTTTGCAACTTCGCAGTAAAATTACCTCGAATTTAAGTCAGAAACTCAAATTTTTTGTAAATCTACAGTTTGTAGAATTTTTTTTTCTTTTTAACGATTTTGATGAATTTTTCTTTAAAATATTCGCTATTAATTATTTTATGATTATGTTAGTCTGTAGACATTCATTTTATATTATTGATACATTGTTAAAATGGGGAAAAAATTCTGAAAATTCGAGATTTACAAAAAATTGAGATTTTCTGGCTTAATCTTGAAGTACCTTGAATGCAAAGTTGCAAAGCATTGAAAAAATTTGAAAATCAGTCAGAAAAAAAAGAGCTTTACAACCGTTGAAATGGCCAAATTGTAATTGCTTTTATATAAAAAAAAAAGGGAAATTTTGTTTTCTTCAAATTATAAGAGATGAAAAATTTTCTAAAATGCTTTCGTTTTTGAGTAAAAATTTAAAAACTACAGTTTTTCCACATATTACATTTCAAATACGCTGTTTTCAAGTGTTTCGTCACAACACTACCAGATGTCAGTCACTTTGAATTTCATTGCGATTTTACGAGATATTCGGAAAAAATGACATTCGATGAGGTCTTCTCACAGAAAAAATTGTCTCGAGGGGAAGTTCGTTATAAAAGCTGTAAAAAATGGCGTTTCTTATCAAAATGGTCCTACGAGTATTTTCATTTTTATTATTTTTTTTGCAGAAATCAGTTGAAAATACCTTGTGATCGGGTTTTTTTGTGAATGGAGATTTTGGAGAAGAAAATTTCAAAAAATTTACTTATAGGGGATGAAATTTCCAGTTCAAAAGATTTCATGTATTTTTTTGATTTGATCGCTATTTAACGAGATATCTGACGAAATAGACTTTTAATGGGGGTTTTTCATGGAAAAATCGTTTTGACGGAAAATTCACAGTGAAAGAAATTGTGGAAATGACATTTCCCATCAAAATGGTCATACGAATTTCTTCACTTTGGAGATATCCGTTGAAAATACCTCTTAGGTGGGTTTTTTTGCGAATGAAGTCTTGAGAGGAAACATTTTCAGTAACTTATAAGGGATGAAATTTCCAGTCGAAAATATTCAGTTGATTTTTTCGATTCGTTTATTTCTCGAAATATTTCCAAAAATGTCAAACTCGTCAATATTTTTGCTTAAAAATATTTCTAGTATTTTCGTCTAATCGTGGCATTTTTTCTGGAAATAAAATTTCAGTAGGTGAAAGAAGGTGCCTGGGGTACATGATATGAATATTGGCAAAATTTTCGAATTTCATGTCCACTCTATACTCATGTTTGTACCTTCGCTCATAATAAAAAAATTTTGAAAAAAATTCAGGACAGATTCGGAGGGAGACTGGAGGTAAAATCGACCCACAAAAAAGTTAGTTGAAAAGGTTATCTCGATTATTTGACGTAATCCATTACCCATTGTGCCACTTTTTTGCGATTTATGCGAAATAAATTACGTAAATTTTAGATGGCGCAATTTTCGATAAAAACAATTCTCGTATTTTTTCCATCATAGATCGAACATTTGATGCGTTATTCTTGGAACGAGATAAACATCTAGTGTACTCCATGATTTTTCGTAGCTTTCTCGATAATTCTGGTAAATAATGTTTTTTTTTATAGTTCCCTAACCTTGTCAACTTCAGTCTTTCGTGTTATGTCATGTGGAATAAAGACAATCCCATTTATGTGGTTATGACAAGTCATATCACAAAGACTCCAATTCACGTTTTGAATACTTGGAATATCGTTTATTTGGACTCGAATAACCTCGTGTGTTGTCGATACGCAGGCGAATTTCTACAGCGACGTAGTCCGGACGGCGCTGAATAAATCACATTAAAGGTGTCGCGCGTACGCGTGCTTAAAATAATTGAAACAGACGCGCGCGCGGGAAATCCGAATAAACGAAGAAATGGAATAGCTCGAACGTGGCGAACGTAAATTTGTGGTCGGATTACGACGAATGGGGGAAAAAAAACTAGTCTTATCTTTGGTCACGAAGCGAAATATATGTGTTTCTGTTAATCAACTTAGACGAAAACACGAATCAAACATTACTCGGTTAAGTGGCAAGGCAACCTTTTGGTAATTTTATAAATTGATGTTGCTTTTCTGTGTGGTACCAATAACTCGGCCGAATTAACATTAAACCTCGGCCGGCCAATCGATTACTCAACTTAATTAAATTCGATTAAACGATAATGTAGAGGCTCGCGGCGCGCCGCCGTTTACATCGTAAACGACGACAAATCGACGATAATTTACCTTGTAAATGGATTCTTATCTCTGGTATCGTGTGTCTGCGTGTACCAACTTGTACCGAGTGAAATGGCGACAAGAGATGTATATGTTTATTAACATCTTTTTTTCGTCGACTTGTATCTATCAATTTTTATATCGTTTAGGCTGCCGAAGTGCCCGAGATAATCGTCTTCTGTAACCAGTGAACTAGTAAGAGGAATGGAATTTCCTACTAATGGCGTCTTGTCTTCGATGGGGTATTTCGGGTCGTAAATGGTGGATGAAGATGTGTTCGAGAGGGATCCAAGTTTCATGTGATCAGGTAGGATGAATTTTTATATGTATTTGATATGTGAGGAGTACTGGAGAAATAGTCGGTAGAGCTGAGGCTCTCAATGGAACCTCAGAAAAACTCGTCTCATGTCTTGGGAAAGTATATGCAGCTTTTTGGAGACAAACAACATCAACGATGGAGGCTGTTTCATGTTTTGTTCGTACAATCATCAAAACGACACTCATCAAGTTGCTCTGCAGGAAGATCGTTTTCTGTGATGAGAAGAATTAAAAATTATTTGTATGCAAAAATGTCTCATGAACGGTTGAATGACTGCGTAGTACTATGCGTTGAAAATGCCTTTGCTAAAAAGGTCAATTACGATGAATTAAATGATGCCTGAAGATGCCAAAAAAATAATGTATAAAATTTAAAAAACTTGAAATTCATGATTATAGCGTTTTTAACAACTCGTAATTATTATTCATATGCATTTTACCTCCCTAGAGAATTGATATTCGGTGTAGTTTTGGTCCCTAGGGCGGAAAACTCTTTACAATATTGCTTAAGACGGGACCACGGGTATAGTGGGTTGCATAAGCAATTTTTGCCGGAAAAAGCGCTAAAATCCCTGTAGCTGCTCAGGAAGATTAAAATTGAGGAATATCGCTCTGTAGGATAAACAAGTGTATGTCTTGGGATATCATAAAAAAAATTGTCTCATTTGATCAACTACAAAAGTTGTGGAATCTTGAGACCTCAAAATAAAGTCCTGGAACTTCAATTTTTTATAAAATTGAGCAATTTTTTTGATATAATATTCTTAAACGTACACTTGTTTGTTCTACAGAGCATCCCACAATTTTAATTTTCCCGTTCAGTTACAAGGAATTTTGTTTATTCCTGCGAAATTGGATATGCAACCTGCTATACCCGTAGTTCCGTCTTAAACAGAGAAGAATTGCTTGAAGTAATATCAGAGCATTAAAATACATATTCTATTCTATTTCCTTTGAGGTATTTTTCGGTTCAGCTCTCCCCCTTCCCCTCTCGTATGCACAAATTCTGAATTTCTGGTGCTAAAGCTCCTCTCGTCTCTTCTCAAGTTCAGTGCACATTTCGTCCCTAGGGCAGAAAACTATTTAAAATTGTTGAATCGAAAAAAAATTGTCTGAAGTGGTGTCAGTAACTTTTCTTTGAAGTATTTTTCGCTTCAAGCCATCTTTCCCCTCTTCTCTGTCATTTACAAATTCTCAATTTCTGGCATTGAGGCTCTCTAAATCGTAATTTTTTCAATTTTGGCGGAAAAGTGATTAAGGAGGAATTATAGCTTGTCAGGTTTTCAGCTCCCCTCGTCTCGTATGTGGTATACTTGGCATTTCAGTTGTCTTTGCCTCCCTAGGGAAGAATTCTCTTCGCTTGATCATCCAAGTAGAAATTATTCGAATGGAAAAGGTAGTCGAGAGCATTGCCAAGTGATTTTATTTGTAATATTTTTCGATTTAAGCCCCCCTCCTCCTCGAATTTTTGTGAAAATCTCAAGTTTTTGGCTTCGAAGCTCTCTCTACATTTACATATTGACAAATTTGTAACATTTCAATACCTTTGCTCTTTTTTCAAAAGATCTATGGTCAATGACCGACAAAAAATTTGACCTATTGTTATCCCCCTTCCCTTCTGCTCTTCTGCTGCCTTCGTTCAAATTTAGGGGAGTTTAATTTTGAAACCAGGAATTATATAAGAATGATTTCTATCACTTTGCCAAACTCATCACTTGTCTGTTTGCTCTTGAAAATTCGGGAACCACCGGAGATCGAACCCGAGTCTTCCGATTGGACATGTAAGGGGTTTGGCAAAGTGATGGAAATCTTTCTTATATGTAACCCACTTTGAAATTGATCTTTCCATCTACCAGGAATTATACTTTTGTGCCAAGGAAACTGGTTGAAATGGAAATATTCCCAATGAAACGTATTAGTAACGCTTTGGGCGAATTGTTTTGCGCTCCTGTGAAAATCCTGTGGGAGGAGTTGGATTTTTCAACGAAGGGAGTTGGTTGCCTGAAAGAGCTTCGAGCCCAATTGTAATCGGGTAGCCTATTGTGTGCCCCTGAGAGTTAGCTCTGGTGTGGGTGTCGCAAAGTGTGCACGTCACCAGGAAACCTCTTGAGTGTGGGGTGTAGGGACTGGTGGTTGTTATAATCGCCCCCTGTGTTAGTCTTAGTCTCTCTTACGACAATCGGTCGTGGACTGCTTGATACGTTCAATTCCAGGGTGCTCCGTTACTGACCAGGGAGACTTGATATTTGGAAGTAGATGAACAGAGCCGGTGACTAGAGAATTTAGATTGGTTCGATGGTTTCTTTGAAACTTTGGTAAAACCAAAGCTCGATTAGAGTGGTTGGGCCGTAAATACTTGACAGCTTTCCCAGACATCTCGAACGAATTTGCAAATTTTTTGCCAAGCCAATAAAACGCGTTTCGCTGTCTTTAACCCTATGAAATGTCAACACGCGATGCAATTTCTAAGAACGCTCATCGACCGTGCATCTGCGTTTTTACACGACAATTTCCATATAAACACTCTGGGCGTGGTACAATGTTGAGCAGGTGTATTGAGACGGTTGATACGCCGACGTCGATTTAATTTCCATATAGTTTCGAGTATTAGAAAAAGGCGAGCGTCGAAAGGGGTAATTTTTTTCACATCGCATAAATTGGCGCCCATCGCGCGCACTATATTTGTAATTATAAACATTTTAATTACTTAAAAGACACGAACAGTAAAATTTCATTAAATAAAAACTTCTTTATGGTCGACAAGACGATATATTAAGACGACAACAACGCAACAACGAACATTCATTACCTTTATAATGGATAAATCGAGTTAGCGTACTATAATTTCCTGTGTTGTTGGCTTTTTCTCTTCTATACGGTTGGTCGTTCTTTTTTTTTCTATTTTCAATGCTACATCATCATACGTGTTCGTTTTTATTAACACTTCTTTCTATTTTTGCACACATGTAACTCGGGCGTACATGTTATTAAAGAACAAAGTAGACGCTATTATGTTCATGTATAAGCTGCCCCTTTATCTTAAACGAAAGAAAAAAATTAACTGAAAATGTACATCTTAATGAAACACATTTAATGTTACATTGAGATGTACGGTTGTCCGGTTGGACGTAAATTATTACAATATTACTTTACGTACGTTTTATTTACTTTTTACTCGGTTTTAAATATGATTATTTGTCGTTTAACGGCGACTAATTGTTTTACTTTTTAGAGATCAGGGAGCTAGACAGGTAAATGGCTGCGAAAAACGACGTTAAAATCGCTAATGGAAATAACTTAATGAATTACGACGGGAAAATATTTCCCAAGCGGGTGCACCTTTTGACCAGATGCATTAAAAATATCGTAAATTCGTCGGTTTTCATTTGAACTCGGTTTTAATTGCTGTTTTCGTCGTGTTCACTCGTGAGTGGAAAGTTTTAAGGGAAGTGTCAGCTGAGGTTGAGATGACTTTGATACTTTGTCCGACGCTAAAGGTGAAACGTGGTTTTGTAATGGTGACTTTGTGACGTGTAAGGACTCCTCGGAGCTTAGCCGGAGTGATAATGGTCTGGTTTTATGATTTTTAAGTACATTATTTTTTTTTTTAGAAAACTTTCACGTCGCGTAGCTTCAAGTGGAGTCGTGTATTTTTCACGTTGAAATCTAGGACAAATAAGATACTGCGAAAAGTATCCTACGGTGGATGAATTGATAAGGAGGAAATGGTCGAGTTTTAACACCTTTGAAAAATAAGCAAAACAACGCCCGGGGGTATTTTTAAAATGATATGAGCAAAGGTACCCTGCGGGGTTCTCACGGTTCGCAGTCAGAGTATCCATAAACGTGCTTATTCGATAAGAATATTTTTTTAGGAAATGCAAAAATTATCGCTGCCAAGTGAACCTGTTCGTGTAATTTGGAAATCACGCTTTATAATCGAATAAATTACGAGGGCTTTTATTTGATGGATTTTTTATAATCTCTAATTGAGAACTTTTTATCGCTCTTATTCGTGCTTCGTCTAGTTTTGCGGATACGTAAAACGTATAGACCTACCAACGTATTACGTTTACGATTAAAGTCAGATCAGATAACTTATTAAATTAGTATATTTTTTCCCATTTTAGAAAATAACAAAAGAATTACGAAGGTTAGCTCGTCGCGTATATCTGGAATTAATAATCTGCGGTTAACCGTATCCGCGTGCGTACCATCGAAGGAATTCCGTGATTCGAAATAACGTTTTTATTATCGCGTTAAGTATACTTGGTGTCGGAATAAGGTGTGCCAAAATTGCATCTTGAGACTTTCTTCTTTTTATCGGTAATTTATGGCGTGCTGGAAGATTCGCCGTGATAAAAGTTTCACAGGTGAGTGTTGAAAGATTAGGTGGCTGGAGTGTGAGCAGGGCTGGATTTAGACATGGGCAGAGTGGGCAATAGCCCAGGGCGGCAAAATTTCAGGGGTGGCAAATGGCTTCAATATATTGCTATCTTGCACATCGAAAATTCTATATTGAAAAAAATTGAATTCGACGATGTGATCAAGAAATTCTCTGAAGCAAAAGCCAGAAAATGGTTACTTAAACTCTAAAAAAATTTGAATTAAATTTCGAATGTTCATTTTTCATTAAAGACCTAATTCCAAAAACCACCCATGTCGAAAATTATCAAAATTTAGTTAATAGAATCATTGGAAAGTACTCATTGACGACTATCTGACC